>CAWUFW010018929.1:0-204130 GCA_963921515.1 Calotriton arnoldi | reverse complement strand
ATAAGCCCGGGCGTAGTTTGCGTAGTAGCACTTCACGTAGCTACGTGAAGTACAGCTTCAACTACACGTAGCTATGCAAATTGCGTAGTGCGTAGCTGTGTGCTTGACTGCACTGTACAATAATTACCAAAAGCAAACTTGTACAGTGCAAGTTAAGATAAAATAAATATCTCTGTCTTTATATGCTAAAAATGCATATAGTCATTTCACTAAAGTGAAAACAAAAAGTTAACAAGCAGTGAGAGAGGTGATGATTTTGGTATCCTCACTAACTTAGGGAGAGAACCAACAACCAAGCAGATGTCTTGAAAACAAAAAGCACATCTTATTGAACGATTCCTCCTAGGACCACCCCAAGCACAGTTATGGGCAAAAATACAATCCCAACCAAAGGCCCTGCAAAGCATTATGGGACGAGATTAGCAGTGGGCAGTGAATATTATAGTGTCCAATATCAAAATAATTCTACAAAGAGCTGCAGTTCAACTAGTCGTCACTGGGTGTCGTCCCTCAAGAGTGAAATGCAAAAGTATTGAAAACCTTTCATGAAGCTTTTGCATTTGACTCGTGAGGGACGACATCCAGTGACGACTAGTTGAACTGCAACTCTTTGTAGAATTATTTTGATATTGGACACTATAATATTCACTGCCCACTGCTAATCTCGTCCCATAATGCTTTGCAGAGCCTTTGGTTGGGATTGTATTTTGCCCATAACTGTAGCTGAGGTGGTCCTAGGAGGAAGGGACCACCATTGAATCGTTCACATGATATGCTTTTTGTGTTCAAGGCATCTGCTTGGTCCTCCCCTAGGTTAGGGGGACTCCAAAATCATCACCTCTCTCATTACTTGATATGTCAAAATTCATTTTTGTGAATTGGTTATATGCTTTTTAGCATAAAAAATTGCTTTATCAAAGCATTTGAAGGAGTTTGTTATTATTATTAAGCCTGGGCGTAGTGCTAGCTGTGTGCTTGACTCACTGCACTGTACAATAATTACCAAAAGCAAACTTGTACAGTGCAAGTTAAGATAAAATAAATATCTCTGTCTTTATATGCTAAAATTGCATATAGTCATTTCACTAAAGTGAAAACAAAAAGCAGTGAGAGAGGTGATGATTTTGGTATCCTCGCTAACTTAGGGAGAGAACCAAGCAGATGTCTTGAAAACAAAAAGCACATCTTATTGAATGATTAGGTGGTGGTCCCATCCTCTTAGGACCACCCCAAGCACAGTTATGGGCAAAAATACAATCCCAACCAAAGGCCCTGCAAAGCATTATGGGACGAGATTAGCAGTGGGCAGTGAATATTATAGTGTCAATATCAAAATAATTCTACAAAGAGCTGCAGTTCAACTAGTCGTCACTGGGTGTCGTCCCTCACGAGTCAAATGCAAAAGCTTCATGAAAGGTTTTCAATACTTTTGCATTTCACTCTTGAGGGACGACACCCAGTGACGACTAGTTGAACTGCAGCTCTTTGTAGAATTATTTTGATATTGGACACTATAATATTCACTGCCCACTGCTAATCTCGTCCCATAATGCTTGCAGGGCCTTTGGTTGGGATTGTATTTTGCCCATAACTGTGCTTGAGGTGGTCCTAGGAGGAAGGGACCACCATTGAATCGTTCACATGATATGCTTTTTGTGTTCAAGGCATCTGCTTGGTCCTCCCCTAGGTTAGGGGACTCCAAAATCATCACCTCTCTCATTGCTTGATATTTTATTGTCAACATTCATTTTTGTGAATTGGTTATATGCTTTTTAGCATAAAAAATTGCTTTATCAAAGCATTTGAAGGAGTTTATTATACTCCTGCTATGCTACGTTTATTAGTACAGTTATTCACTCTGCTACGTGCAATTTGCGTAGTGCGTAGTAGCACAAACTTTGCATGCTTCGTGAGCGTAGCAAAGTATTATGCCCAAGGTTAGTTTTTAACAGGGAACCTAGTACCGACCCCGGGCGATCATCCTCCCCATATATGCGGGCTGTGGCATATTTGCCTAGGTGCCGTAACTCGGTGTCTGCAGTCGAATTATACTCTTCCAAGGTGCTGTGTAGCTATTGTGTGACACTGTCGGCAGCTCCCGCCAGTAACCGCTGCTCTAGGGAAGCTAAGGTGGATTCAAGATCTGTGAGACGCTGACGGATTGCGCGGAGGATGCCAGAGTGCTTGGCCATGGCCACACCACGGATGTACACCTTGAAAGTCTCCCACACTGTGGCAAAAGAGTCGACTGAGCCTACATTTACTGCAAAAGGTCTCTATATTGTCCGCTAGTTCCGCCTTAAAGACGGGGTCCAATAAAGAATACGGGGGAACCTCCAAGTAAAGGGAGGAATGACCGTACGCGGGGTCTCCAAGTCAATCTGTATGGGGGCGTGGTCTGATAGCGTGCGAGGTAAGACCTCACAGTCACGGATAAGCGTGAGCCAATCCCTTGAAAGAAAGAAATAATCAATTCTAGTTTGTAGATTATGGTAGGCTGAATAGTGTGTGTACCCTCCCGGGCCCAATGATTGTGTGCGCCACACATCGCATAAGTCTAATTGGGTCATGGCTGACGTAATGGATCTGGCGGAGGTGGTTGTGTGTCTAGGCAGCCACCTGACCTATCCAAAGTGGGGTCCAGCACACAATTAAAGTCTCCTCCCCAGAGTAGGGGACCCGGGCCATAGTGACTCATGCTCTCTAATAACTTTACAAAAAAGCAGGATTGTCAAAATTGGGGCCATAAACATTACTTATGATCAGACCAAATCTACGCCCACTACAGCGCGAGATCACAAAGCGTCCCTCCAAATCTGTCTCTAGCGCTTCCAGGCGGAGATCAGATCTAGGGTTTACCCATGTCAGTACCCCTCGGGCATGGGACGTGAACCCTGAAGCATGGATGTTACCCCATAACCCTCTATGTTATAACAGAGCACTGTGCGGGGGCAAGTGTGTTTCCTGCAGGAGTGCCAGGTCTATACCACATCTGGTGAGAAAGGCTAGAATTTTCCGCAATTTTCTATGGTCATTAAGACCCCGGACATTCCAAGTTAGGATTTTTAATCTACGAGGATGTACATGCATGTAGATCTAAAATAAAAAACGAGATGATGTGCTCAAGACCGACTCCATGCAAAACCTGTGTATCTTCGTAACGGGCCTTCCGACCCATGTAGGTCAAAGTCACCTTATCCATGCAATTAAAAAGAAACAACATTGGTCTCTGTAAACCCCTCCCCCCACCCACGGCATGCATTCCCCAACTGTGCACACACGGTACGATTCCCCTCCCACCCAAAACAACATTAACGAAATAGCAAAAATAGGCACCAGCACCATGGAAGGTTACCCCGGAGCATATCAAGCTTACTCTCCAAATGCTCTGCAAAGTGACCAAAATATAACAACGTTGAGAGCAAAACTAGTCCCCAGTAGTGTGTTTCACACGTAGGCAGATGTTGCCCGCCCAGTAGGTTGACACAACCTAACTAGAGGAAAAAAAGCACTCCCATAGCCGTCTGTCCACATGCGAAATTAGTGCATCGAGCAAGTATATAACGGTGTCCACCCCGCCCCACTGATATCTGGCTAGAGCGGGTAGAGTACATGCGAGTCATGGCTGCCCTGACTGCATTTGGTGCTAGGGCCATACATCCCGGACAATAATTACCTGCTAACCGGTACCATGCTGGCAAACCACCAAGGTTGAAACCCCAGGCAAAGGTTCTTGGCCCCCCGAACCCTCACAACAACCACTATCTTATCTGTATCACAAGTGGTCGAGTCCTCAGTCCTGATCGTCCAGACTGCTCTCCAATGCTCCCTCTGAGGCACTCCTCCCCGCTCCTGCCTGCTTCTTCTTGGACCACTCCTTCAGGGCTTTTTGTAGCGTCTTGGGGTCGGTAAAGATCCGCGACTTGCCTTGCCGGTTTACACAAAGTCGTGCTGGGTATAACATAGAATAGTCTAGATTTTGGTCCTGCAGCTGTCGTTTCAATGGTGCGAATTGTCGGCGCACCTCCTGCACGCGGATCGTGAAATCTGGAAATAGAGAAATCGTTGAGCCCTTGAACTCCAAAGTTTGTTTCTCTCGAGCCACCTTTAACGCTGCATCCCTGCCTCTGTAATTCAGTA
Organism: Calotriton arnoldi; assembly: GCA_963921515.1. Taxonomy (NCBI): domain Eukaryota; kingdom Metazoa; phylum Chordata; class Amphibia; order Caudata; family Salamandridae; genus Calotriton; species Calotriton arnoldi. The sequence continues at coordinate 199,990 of CAWUFW010018929.1, read as the reverse complement.
ATTTGGTGATGATGGGTCGCGGAGGAGTGCCAGCGACAGGGCGCGGGCCCAGCGAGCGGTGCGCTCTTTCCACCACAAACATGGGGGAGAAAGTCTCACTGCCCAACAGTGTCACAAGCAGTTTTTCAACGAAGAGTTCCATGTTTCCGACCTGAGTCGTCTCCAACAGGCCTACAATGCAAAGATTACTGCGGCGAGACCTCGCCTCCAGGTCCTCCGCCTTGTCGTGTAGAGCTTGTAGCGCCTTACCCATTTGCTTCTGTTCTGCGTCTAGGTCTGTCTGTGCCTCCTCAACCTCTGTGACCCTATGTTCGGCCATATCTAGACTTTCCACCTGCTTATCCATCCGTTCAGTCATTCTGTCCATGCGATAGGACAGGGAATCAAGCTTATTGCCCAGGATCGAAAGGCTGCTCTGTAAATTCTTTTCCATGGCCTCCAGCAGGCCGCGAATACCACCATCGGCCACTGCCTGCGGCAGGTCCTGCGTAGCATCATCCTCCTCGGGGGCCTCTTCGCGCACCCTTGATTTGCCTTGATCAAAGTTGAGTTTGGGTTGCGATTTATCCACTCTCCCCATTGTGACACTGTAACTGGGGACCACGGCACCCCACCGTCCAGGGCAGAACAGTTGTGCGTTTCATCGTAGGTGGCAGGCGGTGCTGGACTCCTATCCGCCGGGTGCCAACCTCAGGTCACCCAGGAAGGTGCAACCAGCTCGCTCGTGGCTCTGTCCGTGGATCCTGCTTCCACTGCACCACCGCAGCCCCGGCAGACTACAGAAGTGACACAGGTATTTCAGGGGTAAGTGGAGAGCCGGGAAACCAGCAAGGCGCGAACCCCCTGGATGGCGCTCAGATCCAGTGCAACTGTATGTGCGGCGAGTCTGACAAGGATTAGGGCTGCACGAGATGGGGCGCAGCACCAATTGGGTGCCGCAGGATCAGCACGTCGACACAGTCTCATCCACAGATCACCTCCACGAAGCCACTCCACGGTCACAAACGGCGTGCTCAGGGCACACTAGAGCCCCCAGCAAGGAACGCAGGGACCGCCTCAGCGCACGCAAGGCCTCACCAGACTGGACTCAGCAAGATCCAATTGTCAGCCGAAGATCGCAGCACGCTACTCCCATGTAGCCAATCTCGATGAAGCAGGGGTCACGTAGTCGTCCGCCTACAACTTTGGCCTGGCTCTCAGCGCAGTCGCATCAGGGCGTCCATTAGGGCCTCAGTCCAGAATCTTTCCCCGCTTGGGACAACAGTAGGGGGTAACAGTATCGAGCCCCCATGGATGCTGGTGTCAGTGACGGCACAGCTTACGGCCTCATCCCCGGCCTCCAGTAGGCAGCCACACCGGGCGCGGTGCGCAGGGCCTCCCAGGACCCACGTCGTGTGTTCAGGGCCACGCCGCCAACAATAGTGCCCGCCGGATTCGTCTCCCCACTGCAGCTCAGCCCCTAGGGCAGCGATAGTGCACCTCACGCCAGCAGCGATCCTCCGTTTCCAGGGGGTGGGGAGGAGGAGGCCCGGCGGGCAAAGCTCCAGCATACGCGGGTGTGCGCCTACTGCACGCCGCCTCTGCGCGACTCCAGATCGAGGATTAGGGCCCAGAGCAGTGGCTTATCATACCTCCTCAACCACGGTACACCGCAGTGATGTGCAGGGCCTTCCGGCATCCACATCAGGCAGCTAGGGCTGTGTCGTCTTCGCGGCAACTGCCGCATACGTCTTCCTGCTATTGTGCAGCCCCCAGGGCAGCGGTGGGGCGCCTCTCCCCAGCAGCAGTCCTCCATCGTCAGGGGTGGGGGAGAGCCCAGCAGGCAATGCATCGGCGGACGTATGCCTCTTGCACGCCGGCTCCACACAACTCCAGGTCGGGGCTTACGGCCCAGGGCAGGAGCGCCTCAGTCCTCCTGGACACTGGAGCGGGCGCAGAGCTTCAAAAACAGCACAACTTGCACCCATCACCTTCCGGGGTGGACTCCGATAGAAATCCGGGAAAAATAGTCAGCACTAATGAAGGATTATTGGAGGACATTACAACCGCTCCACAGAGCTATCAAGCTACGCGGCCATCTTAGGCGCCGGCAAGCTCCGCCTCCCCAAATTTTTTAATTGACTTTCAGACAATTGAAATAATAATATATTATGGGTCCTCTCTTGAAATCCAGCTGTTGACCTTAGTATGTCTCATTTGCCTTGCGGTTTTTGTGTATCATAAGAGGGAGGTTGAAAATGTTGACCGCCCCTAATTTTCCTCTTGTTCCCTTGACCCCCTATAAAAGTGTGGTGTCACATTTTGAGTGTAGAGGGAGGACTGACTAGCTGGTTGTCCTGACCTTCTAGCCCTACCTCTAGTGTCTATGATGTTTTTGGGGCGTGACCAACAAAGTCATGGATTATTCTGGCAGGGACAATGCTCCCTCGTGTTTGTCTTTTAAAGACTGAATGTGTCATTCCTGTGAATGTTGAGTTGATATTTAATAACCTTTCTCTTTGTTTCAAGTAATCAATATTGGCTGGATCCTTGTGCCCTGCCTGCACCAAGAGTGATGTAAATAGGAGATGTATGTACCTTCAAGTTTCAGGTCTGATATCAGTCTTAAATTGTGTATAATGTACAGACATTAAACTGATATGTTATGGTGGTAGCCTGCTCTCTAATATGGTCTCCTGAAGTAAAAATTGCTACTTCCTACTTCCGTTGAAGTCATTTCCACGGGGGTATGTGTTTTTAAAGAAACTGAGCCATTACACAAGTGAGCGCACTATTGCTTGTGCAGAAAAACCAGCACCAACTCCTACATCGCCCCCAAGTCTCCAGCCCACAATGCATCAAGCAAGCCCCTCCTCAAGTAAGCCATGCTGCTTGGACCCTGGGCCTTCCATACTCCTCAGACTCTTACCGGACCATCCTGACAGTTGTTCCCCATTATCAGACAGCACTTGGGACTATGACAAAGTCAGCTTAGGGCCATCTATGCTGATATCATGCTATGGCACATTTTTGTTATTTTCCCATGGCGCATGCAGGGCCTTCTAGGCAGATGGCTAGTTTTTCCAGGATAGAGGTCCGATTTAAATGTCATCCAAAAATGATCATAGTTGGAGGTGCTAGTTCTTTTGTTCTTCTCCCATCATTCATTCGTAACTCTCTGCTTCAAGAGTACTAGGATGCCTCAGGCTATTGTCCAGAGGTGGTGAGCTCTGCCTTTTGTGCAATTGTGCCATCATCTTCCTCTGTTCCGTCCTATGATTGCTACCAGTGTCTTCTTCTAGTTGGTTGGCTACACATCATTCAATAAGCTTTGTGAGAGAAAGGAGGCCAGTGACAGGTCTGAAGATTTTGAGCCCATTCGGGTCTGTATCTGACTTTTAAGCACAACACAAATGTAGCATATTTTGAGAAAATGTGGGTGATAGCCCTGCGTTAGGGAGGAGCTGATTATTATTATTAATATTAATATTATTATAGAGGGCATCAGAGTTCACTAGAGGTGGTGGGATGGTATCTCTAATAACATTTGATGGCTTCATGCTGGTAATTTCTGTTTTCAGCATATACGAGGTATTAGATGTTAAGAAGGCCACAGAATTGTTATTGAAGAGGGTTGGGTTTCAGTGGAAAGTGATTTGCAACATCATCCTTATTCTTCAAGATTTTTCATGTGTGGAGTCGGGCTAGATCCTCTTTGGATTGCTGCTGAACTATCTGGAACATTTCTCTGGAGTGGGTCAAATCATGTATAATGTTTGATCTACGGAATGCAGATTTTTCATGAAACATGATAATTTATAATATTCCATGACACTTGAGTTAAGGAGGTGGATAAAGGTGGGAGATATTCTCCATCTCCTTTCATGTTGTCATAATTGTTCGCGTCTTATTCGCCTCATCATTTTACAAGTGTGAGGTTTGCTGTGACTTTTTACTTTCTTGGTGGCAGGAGTTAAATTGCCCAGGATGTCAAAAAAGTCATTGTCATATCGCTCTACTAGCTTGGCAGTTTTAGCATGGAGCTCTGCTGATAGTTTGACTGGGTAGATAGAGAGTATGGTGCCTTGTTGGCTACATGTTTAAGGTCTCTAGAGTTTGTGACTTATGTTTCTAATAGAGGTTTGTGATATTTGCATAAATCCCTTGTGAAAAAAAATATGCAAAAGTAAATAAGGCATTTTGATCTATATTTTAGTGTAAAATGTATCCATCCATCATTTTTTGATGTGAGGATGCACTTCATGGTAAAAAGAAATAGTGCAAAACTGATGTCTTCTTTAGCACTTTGGGCTAGTCTGCGTGAAGCAGCGCACATCAGGTTCAGATTCTTTATTCCAGTCCTGGATTTCTAAGTTGGGCAAGTATTTTTGAAGGTATGTTTTTGTTCTTTTGATTGCCAAAACATCATGGAGGATTTCAAGACAACCAAAGCTGAATGTGGCAAGGCTCTATGCGCAAGATTTTCAGTAATCCCCACAGTAAAATGCAAAAATATCAAATTGTGTGCTCCAAGGACGAGGGCAGCCACTCATACCCATAAAGGCGGACTAGAAAAATCCAGTCCTACAACAAGAAACAAGTTATCCTGAGCACCACTAAGTGTGTGTTATGAAATTAAAGTCCAATCCGTCTTCTTTCCACTCCGATGTTTATTCTTGAGATATTTTCATCACAGGTCACTTATCATCATTCCTTGACACGCTACAATGTTCTCCAAATAGCCAACACGTGTTTCGTCAGACATGATGCATTCGCATCTCTGACTTCATCAGGGCTATAAACAAATAGACAACACACGTCTAAATCACACTAGAAATGTTATATAAGATCACCTTCACCATATCACCCATGTGTTTGGCGATCTCAAAGTGATTTGTATAATCCTAAGCACTCCAACACATATGTCAAGTTACAGACCTTGGTAATGCATATGTCACAGAAAGAGGGAATTAAATAAGGTGCAGTTATTGTTACCTTAAGGCTCATAAAAACACATAATCTCATCAAGTGTGAGAAAATATACTCACACTATAAACACAAAACAATAGTTACATAAGTGCTTAAACACACACAGACATGTCGTGTATAGTACATAAATTACCACCAACCCCGTGACTCACACCATATATCTCTTAAGTTGTTCCGGTCAATGAGCTCACCTCTCAAATATCACTCAACTCCAGACGTCAAATGCTTAAAGTAGATTTCTGTTCAATCTAGAGCACAAGATATGAAAATCACTGTCCAACAACCATAGTTTCAATTTTAATACAAGACACACTAAATTCTGTCAAAATTAGACGCAAAATTCTTACCACTATTCCTTTCTAGTCCTCCATCCAGGACACTTGATAACAAAATAAAAATCCTTCTGACCTGCAAGTAATACAAGTATGTCAGAAGAGAGAAACTTGGTCTTTCACCTAAACATATATTTACTCTGGTTAATCATAACACTAGCTAGAATTAAAAAAAACCCTTGTATTTAAATAAAGCTGTGGTTTGGTGTATAATTAACTCTCAAAACCTATATGTACTGAATATATAGCACATGTCATGCCCATCAGGTACATTATTCCTTCTCCAGTTGTCTTGATTATACTGGCACTTATCGCCATTCTATCAAAATAGACATATAAGTTCAAGTAAAAATAATGTACACTAGAGACGGTCATATTATCAACCCGATATAAATCGCTATCTTGCAGGCAGTTTTCTAGTGAATCCGAACCCAATATCTACACCATCAAAACCCCGCATTTAACTGCATACATAATTCATATTGTCCACTCTTCTTGATCATACTAAAAATATTACCGACATCGTATAGCTGAAGATGTAAAAGTTATACTTAAAAACACCAAGTATTACCTGGTGTCCCTACTACCTGCCAATTAACTGTCTAGATGTCACCCGGTCACAAGAGGTTTATTACCAGTATTCACCCGAGTGGCAGAGAGTATTCCTCACTCGTCTTTCTTCGGCGTCTTGCTCAGGGGCCATCTTGAATCTCTCATATTTATAGAAAGCCCAAAATCAATTACCCGCGTACTATTACTAGACGCCACATTAAATACCCCACAAATAAAATGCAGCTTCATGTCTCTAAACCACCTATCTTGCCACTTAAGTGTCCTGCTCATAAACGTCTGACAACATGATATTCGAAGTTAAAACCACAACACTATCCTTACACAAGATGGCCGCCATTGCCCTCAAGTGTATAACAGAGTTCGGTGCACGTTACGAGACATAACTCGTGACACATACATAGTGTTTGTGTATACGAAGAAACTTTATTACCACCAAAAAACGAGCAAAAGCCAATGTTTTTGATTTACTCTCCTGACTTGAAAAGGATCAAATATTCATAGTCAGTACGCGGTAAGCTTGTTTGTCATACCGCACACGATCCGAACTATACCAAATTCCTCGTTAACTTCGCTAATGTTAGATACTTCAAGAATTATAAAAAAAGAGACCTTTATTTCAAATTCTATATTATTAAACAAAGAAATTCTTATTGAGGTACAAACCATATGAACACTTATCCTTCATACTTATCATAAAAGAGCCACTGCCCAACCATACTAGGAGACTGTATGGGCAAAATAGAACCTTATTCTCTCGCAGTAGATCTACCCTGTTCTTAATAACCAGAGCCTCCTATCCAACTCCAAAGGACACTAACAATGCATATATTCTGGGAGGTGAACCCATTATCGCGGAACAACTAAATTACTATTTTAAAAACAGTTCTAATTTCATATAGTAGGACATCATCCAAAAAATAGTTTAATACCCTTCTACCCAACTAGTTACATACAAGTTTATACAATTATGTGTATTACACAATATACACAATATAACATACTGTTCCATGCTTCTAAATACCCAGATTTCACACATTCCAAAATGTAATCTCATGTTCTAATTAACAGCGTCATAATCCATGTATTGATATTGACCCACTACTATCCTTGTTATGTACCCAAGAAATATTGCATTTCATGATCTATGTTGAGCCCAAGCTCTACAGATTTCAACGTCATTATCCAGCGTGCTTCATTCTGCCTCAACATCAACTCCCTGTTGCCCCCTCTAGGGTTACTGGGTGTCGTCTGTAGACCATGGAATCTAAATTGCAGATGTTTCCCTTGAGCAGTACAGTCACACATGTGCTGAGCTATCAGATATCTCATATCTCGTTGCTTAACTGCTCTAAAGTGTTCCATGATTCTCTCTCTCATAGGTCGAATAGTGCTGCCAACATATATCATCTTGCAATTACAAATAAGTGCATATACTACATATTTTGTCATGCAATCAATGTGGGTCTTAATTTTGAACATAGGAGAACCATTAAATCTAAATTCCTGAATGCCATCCACGGCCAGCTTCCACATACTGCAGTGTCCGCACTTGTACGAACCAATAGTCATATTGTGTAGCCATGTTTCTCGTGTCGGCGTAGGTGGGTAGCTTGGACTTATAATGCTTCGTATTGAGTTACCTTTTTTATATGTGATACTGGGATGTTCTTTCACATGACTCTGCAGGTCCCTGTCCATTCTCAACAAGGGCCAATGCTTTTTTAGTATGTTGTACAATTTATGAGAGTGGGGATGATAGTTGGTAATCAGTCTCACTGTACTCTCCTTTTCTCTCACACTAGTGTCAGCTCTATCTTTCAGTGTGTTTGTGCGTTTTAATTTCCGTGCTCTGGTGTCAGCCTGGTTCACAACATCCTCTCTATAACCTCTTTTGAGGAACCGCTCCCTGATATCTTTCAGATTCGAGTCAAATGTGTGTTCCTGGCTTCAGTTTCTACGTGCCCGTAGCATCTCGCCATAGGGGATGGAATTAATTTGACTCTTTGGATGAGCACTATCAGCATGCAACACAGAGTTGCATATGGTGGGCTTACGGTGCATGCGGCTATGGATTTGATCACCTGAAATATAAAGCTCAACATCTAAAAAAACAAGTTCCATTATACTCCGGGTCATGGTGAACGCCATATTGTGGTCATTATTGTTAAGAAACTCAAAAAATTGATCTACCTTGAGAGTGGAGCCTGTCCAAATCATTATGCAATCATCGAGAAATCGACCCCAATAATGTATGTCGTCAATCCACTCTCGGCCGCGAGGTCCCTAGATGTGCACCGCCTCGAACCAGCCCATAAACAAGTTGGTGAAAGACGGCGCAAATCTGGATCCCATCGCGGTACCGCAGAGTTGCTTATACCACTCTCCATTAAAGAGAAACATGTTGTTGTTAAGTATTAATCTTGACATCTCAATCAACATCTCAGAGTGAGCCATGTACTCTACTTGCCGTTTATCCAAGAAATGTCCCAGTGCATGCAACCCTTTTTCGTGTTCAATATTGGTGTAAAGTGAGACAACGTCAAAAGATACCAGGATCATGCCTGGTTCCCACTTAACATCACACAGCATGTTCAACAAATGCTTAGTATCTCGTATATACGAGGGTAAATTAGATACATGTGGTCGCAAGTAAACATCAACATATTGGAAGAGCTTCTCTGTTGGCCCACCGATCCCCGAAATGATGGGTCTACCCGGGGGAAATTGGAGTCTTTTAGGCACCTTGGGCAAGGTATACAGACAAGGAAACCTCGGACGGTCAATCACTAAGAACCTATATTCATCCTCATTTATGAGCTCATGATCACGCCAATCTTTCAAATGACCATTGATGTTACGAGTGATGTCATAAGTTGGATTGCTGTTCAATTTGATGTAACACTTATTGTCTCTGAGTTGCTCAAAGATCTCGTTGTCATAGTCAGCTTTACTCATGACCACCATACAGCCCCCTTTGTCGGCTTCCCGAACGATTAAGCTCTGATCTTGTGCCAGTTCATAAAGAGCTGTTCTTTCCTAAGGGGTCAAGTTATCTTTAAAGTGGCAGTTCTAATATTTATTTTTATTTTTATTTTCTTGCCATTTGTCAATATCCTGTAAGACAGCCTTATAAAATAAATCAATATTGTTACCGCTTTGTAACTGTGGTGTCCAACATGACCTTACTTTAAGACCACGGTCCTCACTTAAATCATGATTTAACTCGAGTTCTTGTAATAGTTTATAAACTGTTACGGGATCTTCTTCATTCTCAGTGATTGATAACAGCAATGCAGTATTCTTAATATTGGCAATGGTACAAGACATGGATGGTCTATTACACACTTCACTGATATTAGACGGTTCTCTGTTTGCAAAGAATTTCTTTAATTTCAACTGTCTAATAAACCTGCATAGATCAATTTTTGTATCAACAATATCATATATTTTCACAGGACAAAACCTCATACCCTTACTAAGTACCGAAATCATTTCTTTCGTAAGGGTTTTATCTGATAGATTGACCACCTTCATCTCAAAATCCGATCTCTCATCTATTTCTGTTTGTTCCATGATCTGGTCTGCATGCCTCGTCTTTCTCCTGGTGCATTTCCCCCTCTACACCCTCTCCTGGTTTTGGTGTTTCTCCTCCTTTTGTCCTCATATTTTGATCCTTGTTGCCCATCCTTATTCTCCATTCTTCCCTTAAAAAAGCATTGGATTGAGTAGAGGTTCCCTCTCCGGGGTCCTCATCCCCACTACTAGACATATTGCTGGTTGATGTTACACTCTTCTCACTGAAAGAGGATGCCCTACTAGCACCTGCCGTAACATCTTGTCTGACTAGGTAATCAAAACGCTTAGCAAACGTAAAGACTCTTCCGCCCAAGTAGTCTGCCTCATCTCTCTTGAGCTTGCGCGCTTTACGCTGCTTAATATCATCCTCATGTTTACCGAGGATCCCTTCTAAAATGTCATAGTTCTTCTTAGTCGCCTCTTCCAATTTCAAATTGGCTGTCTCTTTCTCCAATATATCAATCTCACCTGTTAATTTATCCACCTTCCTACTCGCATTTTCTATAAGGATATTAATCAGGATGTTAGAATTACTGGTTAGTTCTTTCTCCCATTGTACTAAGAGATCTTGCTCTAGTTCATCGTAGGTGGGAAAAAGTTGTGAACGGAATCCACGAGGCACCCTACCCAATCTCTGGTACTGCCTCAATGTTGCTCCGTCTCACCATTTTGACGCTTCCACTTTTTTTAACCTTTCCAAACGTATAAACTTCTGTTTTAATCCCTCTTTCACTTTGATGTTTCCCTGGGTCACTGCTTTGTTTATGGCGACACCTGCACTTAAATCCTTAAATAAATCCTCAGCTACCTTATCACTATCTCTTCTCAAACTCATCTTGAAAAAACTGCTTAGTTTCTCCTGGTCTTCTCAGGGATACAATTGCTGCACGCCTTAATTTAACAAGACAACCAAAGCTGAATGTGGCAAGGCTCTATGTGCAAGATTCTCAGTAATCCCCACAGTAAAATGCAAAAATATCAAATTGTGTGCTCCAAGGATGAGGGCAGCCACTCATACCCATAAAGGCGGACTAGAAAAATCCAGTCCTACAACATGAAACAAGTTGTCCTGAGCACCACTAAGTGTGTGTTATGAAATTAAAGTCCAATCCGTCTTCTTTCCACTCCGATGTTTATTCTTGAGATATTTTCATCACAGTTCACTATTCATCATTCCTTGACACGCTACAATGTTCTCCAAATAGCCAACACGTGTTTCGTCAGACATGATGCATTCGCAACTTTGACTTCATCAGGGCTATAAACAAATAGACAACACACGTCTAAATCACACTAGAAATGTTATATAAGATCACCTTCACCATATCACCCATGTGTTTGGCGATCTCAAAGTGATTTGTATAATCCTAAACACTCCAACGCATATGTCAAGTTATAGACCTTGGTAATGCATATGTCACAGAAAGAGGGAATTAAATAAGGTGCAGTTATTGTTACCTTAAGGTTCATAAAAACACATATCTCATCAAGTGTGAGAAAATATACTCACACTATAAACACAAAACAATAGTTACATAAGTGATTAAACACACACAGACATGTCGTGTATAGTACATAAATTACCACCAACCCCGTGACTCACACCATATATCTCTTAAGTTGTTCCGGTCAATGAGCTCACCTCTCAAATATCACTCAACTCCAGACAAGTACCTGATGGGCATGACATGTGCTATATATTCAATACATATAGGTCTTGAGAGTTAATTATACACCAAACCACAAGCTTTATTTAAATACAAGGGTTTTTTTTAATTCTAGCTAGTGTTATGATTAATCAGAGTAAATATATGTTTAGGTGAAAGACTAAGTTTCTCTCTTCTGACATACTTGTATTACTTGCAGGTCAGAAGGATTTTAATTTTGTTATCAAGTGTCCTGGATGGAGGACTAGAAAGAAATAGTGGGAAGAATTTTGCGTCTAATTTTGACGGAATTTAGTGTGTCTTGTATTAAAACTGAAACTATGGTTGTTGGACAGTGATTTTCATATCTTGTGCTCTAGATTGAACAGAAATCTACTTTAAGCATTTGACGTCTGGAGTTGAGTGATATTTGAGAGTTGAGCTCATTGACCGGAACAACTTAAGTGATATATGGTGTGAGTCACGGGGTTGGTGGTAATTTATGTACTATACACGACATGTCTGTGTGTGTTTAATCACTTATGTAACTATTGTTTTGTGTTTATAGTGTGAGTATATTTTCTCACACTTGATGAGATTATGTGTTTTTATGAACCTTAAGGTAACAATAACTGCACCTTATTTAATTCCCTCTTTCTGTGACATATGCATTACCAAGGTCTATAACTTGACATATGTGTTGGAGTGTTTAGGATTATACAAATCACTTTGAGATCGCCAAACACATGGGTGATATGGTGAAGGTGAGCTTATATAACATTTCTAGTGTGATTTAGACGTGTGTTGTCTATTTGTTTATAGCCCTGATGAAGTCAGAGATGCGAATGCATCATGTCTGACGAAACACGTGTTGGCTATTTGGAGAACATTGTAGCGTGTCAAGGAATGATGAATAGTGACCTGTGATGAAAATATCTCAAGAATAAACATCGGAGTGGAAAGAAGACGGATTGGACTTTAATTTCATAACACACACTTAGTGGTGCTCAGGATAACTTGTTTATCATGGAGGATTTCCTCTTCCTGGATACAATGTTATACTTCTTGTAAGGTACTCCCAACAGAATCAGTTGCGTTACAATTTTTCTACTGGATTGCTCACTCCTGGTTCCCGTTTTGGGGTTTCTTCTTCCTATCCTAGTGCTTGACTCTGCATTTCTACATGGGTCGTCGATTCTTCCATATCCTCTGGCCTGCAGCTTGGAAGATTTTTACCTGTATTTTGAGTTTTTTTCTTTCCAAGTTTTAGTCTGCTCTCTGGGGTTGCCCAGACTTGATAATCTGGAGTCTATAATTGCCAGTGAAAGTGGCAGGCCATAGGGCTGCAACCAAAGGACCACCAAGTTGTTGCCTAGAAGAACTGCTCTTGAAATTAATGGCACAATTTAGTGGAATTGAAAATAAAAAGTGTAATGGAAAATGCAAGAAATTATGCATATTACAGCAGCAAAATTAAAATGTCACCCTGGCCTGGTTTCTAGTTGGACATGTCAGAGGAACAGTGAGGTAGAGATTTGAAAATGGAGGAGGACATGATCAGACCATTCGAATTGAATAGGGTTCAAATTGTTTGCTAATATGGAAATTGAAGCATTTAGAGATGAAAATGAAATCTCGTCCTTATTAACAGAATTGCCCGTTGTGAACTCCACACCAACCTCGACTCACAAATATATAGTCAAGAAGGCCCTTTGACCATGGCCTGGGATAGATGATTGATAGGTCACAGATGGGAGGGCGCGTAGCTGGCAGGCAAATGCGAGGCAGGAAACTCTTGTTCAATCCCACAAATAGGCTCAGTGACATTACAATAGTTAAGGGAGATTGACCCAATAAAGCACACATGGCCGGAGGTGGTACATGTGCTCCAAAAACACCATGAAAAGTCAGATGCCCAATAAGTTAGGATCACATAACTAATCAGGACCTAGCTCACACAGTGATCATATGCTCCCCATGTCGGAAATCTGGACATGTTATCTCCTGGCCACATTGTGTCCACACAAGGTCGAGACCCACCTGGGGTAATCATTATACAATTAATTTGCGACTCGAAAGTCAGCAACCAACATTCCTCACCATATTTGGCATACTGGAAACTTTTACAACCCTTCACATTTTGTATAAAAGAAGGATACATACAGAATGTAAATTGAGACAGTCCTCAGACCTTGTGTCTGTAACTGTTCTCCTGGCCATAATGTTGAATTAACAAACTGTTCCTGTATTGCCAAACTCCTATTGTCTTATGTATTTTAAGGGTATTTAAACTCAAGTAACAGGTACTTAGTGATGATTTTCCACAAAGTCCTTTTTTTCTGGGTGGGTGGTTAAGTATGTTCATCCTCGGGGGCGTGGCCAACAGCATGGCCAGGTAGCTGTGTTCTCCGCTAGCTCAGCTGTCCCTGACTGAATCCTGACACATATCCTGACCCTTGACACCTGACAACTGCTCCAGTGCTGATCGGAAGGTATGCTGAGGTTGAGGCGGGCTGGCGGACTGATGCACCAGGGGTTTTTGTGGTGATAGGAGCCCTTCCTGCATCGCCGTTGGTGTGCGGCCTTTTAAGATGGTGGCCTGCCGGGGCTGCCAGTGGTGATCTGTGGAGCCCGAGATGGCCCTGGACTGTGAAGTGGAGGGGGAGCCCGCCACCTGGGCGCCAACGCTCCGGAGAGCGGAATTAGCAGAGCGGTATCCCCACTCTACGCTGACACAACAGAAAGAAGCAGTGACGGTCCGTCCGGTACAGGTGCTACATCGGATCTGCGATACCGGAGCGGGCGGATCGGAGAAGCCGTGCCGGAGGAGGGGTGGCTCCTGACTGCCGGAGCCGAGCAGCGGCCAGATATGCGTGCCGATTCCTGGTGGGCGGCTATGAGGTGGAGAGTGGGTGCTTTTGGTTTTCCCCTGCCGCGGCGGATAATTACTGCACTGAACTGGACTGCGCGATTCGGCCAGCCTGAGTCCGCGCGGCTCTGGACGACCTTTACGGCCGTGGCGGAGGATCGAGCGGGGGACTACGGGCCCAAGACTATGTTGTTGTTTGGAGTGGGCCATATCATCGGGAACGCTTAAGGGGGCCGATTGCTGGACTCTTCCTTCTACCCCTTTGACTATTATCCACGTGAGCTGCCTGGTTGACTGCTGTGGGGACTGACAGCATTGCGGATCTCGAGGCAAGTTTCTCCACACGGGGCTAGATAGAGGAGGCTTTTCAGGCGCAGGGACCCAGCATTGTGGACCGTGAAGTCAGAGTGGTGGGATTGCTGCACCAGGTGAAGCGCCCTGAGACTGAGCGAGTGGCCCCTGCATCTTTCCTCCTTCGCGGCGGGTGGCGGAGGCCGCGGCCGAGACCGCGCGGTCCGGCCCGCCTGCTCCGGAACTGCCCTGGAGATCCTCTTTGTTACCGGAAACGCAGCATCTGAGAGGTGGCGGGTCTGGGCCCACAGACCTTGTGGTACATTGCGGAGCTGATCTGGGAGGCCCGCTGAGGGTGGAGATGTGCTTTCCTCCTTCTCACCCCCCGCTGATTCCAACAACGTGGCTGCGGGTGGCTGAGGTACGTGTGTAGTGGACCGTTGCGACTGCAGGCCCCGGTGTGTATCTCGAGCTATTGACTTTCTGGGGACATAACATTCCAGTGGGTACATGGAATGGGCCTAGCACTTCCTGACTACAAGGGCTTCCAACCTGCAGAGCAATAAGCTCACCACTTCAGACATGATCCCACGGAGGCGCCGGCAGGAGCCACACAGACACGAGGGACAAGACGGTCCACCACGTAGGTGGGGGAGCTAAGAAGGCATCCTGTTACAGCTGGCCTGGGACCTACGTGACACCGCAGCGGGTGAGTCGTTGGGAAGCCACCAGTGGTGTTACGAGGGTCGTGACTGCGGGAGAGAGTGTCTAACTACATCTTCACATCAGATGGCCCGCAATGGCATTGCAGCAGGGTAAATTAGATCGATTTGACAAAGTGCTCCCTGCACCGGCGGGAGCAGAGGGAGGTGCAGCTCCCGTTCCGGACAATGGTGCCATACTACAAGCAATCCATGAGTCAAGAGAAAGCTTGGAAGGGAAGATGGCGGAGATACACTCAGAGGTCACATTGCTACACCACGACCTACAAAAAGTCTCTGAACGATTTACTGAAGCTGAACACCGCATCTCGGAGCTCGAAGATACCTCTCTTTCTATGTGGAAGGATGTGACGGGGCTCTTAGCCTCAATGAAAGAAGTGGCCTGGAGGGTCGACGATGCTGAAAATAGGGCCCACAGAAATAACCTTCGATTTATTGGTTTTATGGAAAACACAGAACAAACGGACCCAGGCCAGTTTCTCCTGACGTTCCTCAAAGACACCCTTCCAAATACCCAGTTTACATCCTGCTTTGTCATAGAACGAGCGCACAGGATGCCTAATGCTCGCCCGCCTCCGGGGGCCCCCCTCGACCCTTGATAGCCCGCTTTTGAACTTTCAAGACAGAGACTTAATCCTACGTGAGCTAAGGAAGATGGGGGAGTTCAAATATGAAAATACGTGAGTGATGGTATTCCCGGACTACTCACAGGACGTGCAAAAGCAACAACAAACCTTTGACCCGGTTAAGACGAAGCTTCGAGCACTCGAAATTCATTACATGTTACTGTTCCCAGCCAAGCTTAAAGTTGTCTTCCAAGGCAACACGTTGTTTTTTCAGACTCCAGAAGAGGCAGGGTCGTGGATTGAGGAACGGACTCAGTTCAGGCGCAGATCACCCCAAGCTCCAGATCGGTTCACAGAAAAGAGACTGGGCTCAAGTCAGGAGTGACCCATAGAAAAGCGCAGGAGACGAGTGTTAAAAATCCGAGGTACAGCCGGAGGAACACCGGCGAGGTCCTTACGGCCTAGAGAAAGTAGGTCACAAATATCGGATTCGGATGACAAGGCCGTGCAGGACCATGCGACACACACCTTGCTGAGACCGAGTGACAACATCCACACTGAATTGTCAGAAAGAGAGACTCAGCGGATTCAGATAGTGAACACCCGTTACTGTAGAGCATTCAACGGTTGAAAGCCCCAGATCCGATTCTGCTCGACACAAGCACGCAACAGCAGCATCCGTCCAGTATTGGCGAAGAGTACTGAGATGGGGCCGGACGGCCGCAAACAGACAGTAAGATAACCCTAAGGCCTGGTAGACATTGCAGAACTTTGGCCTGAGACAGGGAAGTACACCGAGTGCTGTTATCGTATTATTGTATAGTTAATTGAAACAGGGGGAGGGAGGGCTACAGACCTCTTAGTGGATAACCCGTGCCAGAGTTGTCATGTTGACGAATTGGGGGAGGGTATGGGTACTTGAAGAGTGTAGGGTGGGGGGTAGGTTAGACATTGTCACATGTTGTGTATTGAGATTGTCACGGGGGGGACTATTCTTTTTCAGTTAAATCAAATGAATGCCGAGAGTGAGCTGGGATTGTGGGATGTGGGCAATCCTCTGGGAGGGGGCTGGACGTGTAATGAGTCACAAATTGTATTGCAATGACTGAGGACAGATTCACGGCATTGATATGGAATGTCTATGGGTTAGGAAACAAAATCAAGCGGGGTCTCGTATCTCATTATCTCAAACCACTTAAACCCGACATAATCTTTTTACAGGAGACGCGCCTACTGGGTTCGAGTTGTTCTTTCCTGGGAAGAGGGCCTTATACTACCTTGGCACATACGGGTTTTACTAAGGGTTCGAGAGGAGTGGCAATTCTCATTAAAAAGTCACCTTCCTTTCGTATTACTCAACAGTGGGTGGATTCTGACGAAATTTATGTTGCAGTGCAGGGAATTTGGAACCGTAAGATGTTCTTACTTATTAGTGCCTATGCGCCCCCATGACTGCAGTAACATACGCTAGATAGGCTGACAGAGATCCTATTGCACTCCAGACCCGCTATTCATATCATAGGAGGGGACTTCAACGATGTGGTCGAGCCCTCCCTAGATCGAACCCAACTAAGACCTGGGCCCCAAGGACCCACAATGTTGGCAAAATTCCAACATTGACGGACTTGTGGAGACGACACCACCCAACTATGCGTGCCTATTCCTACTTTTTGGGGGCTCATAGAGTATTTTCGAGATGAGAATATCTCTTTGCTCCTGCGGGGGAGGTCGGACCGGTGGAGAGGGTGGAATACTTAGCTAGCGGCATCTCAGACCATTCATCACTTTTATTAACAGTGGGCGGGATGGGTGATCGTCAGGAAACGAACTGGAGTCTGAGCCCATGGGCCTTGAAAGATAAAAGGGTTGCTAAAGAGCTCAGGGTAGATTCAGAGCTCTATTTTAAGGAGAATGTAGGTTCAGTACAGTCAGCAGTCACTTTATGGGAAGCAGTCAAGACGGTGTTGAGAGACAGAGCGCAAAATATAATTGCCCATAAAAAGAGACGAGAAACCCAGGATATGGAGGCCTTAGAACGCAAGATTTTGAGTTTGGAGCGCAGTGGCGCCTCCACACTGACTGCTCATACCCTTCGCCAAATCGAAATAACTAAAAGGGAATATCAGGCGCTGGCGACCAGGGAGGTGAGGGCTCGGCCATTGGCAGTCCAACATCGACTCTACGAGACAGGCGATAGGGCAAGGAAACTGCTAGTGTGGCTGGGCAGGAAGGAAATGGAGTCAAGATGGGTAACATCCATTACAAACCAAAGCTCCACACATACTACACCCACAGATATTTCAGGGGCCTTTGTACTGTACTACACGAACTTGTATGCAGCTACATCTCCGGTGGACGTGGCGCAAATGTTCCACTACTTAGACGCAATTGAGCTTCCCTCGCTCTCTCGGGAGGAGAGGGACAGACTAGAGGAGGACCTCACTCTCGAGGAAGTGACAGAGGCCATTGGCTGCCAAAAGTCAGGAAGAACCCCGGGCCCAAACGGGCTCCCGGGAGAATTTTTTTAATTAAATAGTAGTTTGCTGGCACCACACTCATTAGACATGTTCCTGAAGGCCAAAGAGCAAAGGATTCTCCCACAAGATCTTCGAATGGCCACTGTAGTGGTAATTCAAAAGACAGAGAAACCTCCGGAGGGCTGTGGGTCATATCGGCTCATATCTCTGATCATCATCGAGACCAAAATTCTGGCAACTATTCTTGCAACGCGGCTCCTGACTGTCATCACCCCTTGATACATAGAAACCAATCCGGTTTCATGCCTGAGCGAGCCACGCGTTTTAACCTACGACGCTTGGCCAAATGGATGGCCACGGTTCAGAGTCGGGAAAGCCCCCATCTGCTCCTTTCGTTAGACGCCGAGAAGGCGTTCGATACCATTCATTGGCCCTTCATGAGATGCACCTTGGAAAAGTTTGCCTTTGGCCCAATCTTTAGGGACTGGTTGACACTCCTGTATAATGCTCCTCAGGCTAAAGTCCTAGTTAACGGGGTTGTCTCAATGAGTTGGTCGATTCAACGAGGCACTAGGCAGGGTTGTCCCCTGTCTCCCCTACTATTTGCCCTTATACTGGAGCCTTTGGCCTGTGTAGTTCGAACTCGTCAACGTCTGGGGGGGTTTCATAGGCGAGTCCCGATTTTTAGAAGAAGAACGCATATCGCTGTATGCGGATGATATTTTATTATATGTCACTGACTCAGCAGCGCCACTCCCCAAACTGCTACAAATTTTATGAAGAATATGGCCGACATGCCGGACACAGGATTAATTGGGGTAAATCTACCCTGTACCCCATGGCTGGAATGCTGCAGCCCCACACTTATCCGAGCTGCCTACGGCTATCCACAGAGGGGTTCACTTACCTGGGACTCTATATTACCACTGAGATAGCAACTAACTTAGAGCACAATATCAGACAAATTATTTTGAACTTCCAAGAAGATGTCAAGAGATGGAGGAAACTCCCCCTGATGATCACGGGGAGGGCCGCTCTGTACAAGATGATTACACTCCTGCAGTTGCTGTACATCTTTCAAAATACCTATTGTAAAATCCCAGAGACCGTGTTCACAACCCTCAATAGCGACCTACGCTTACTTTTATGGGACGGGGCCCATCCGCATATAGCGTTACAAACGCTACAGCAAAACCCATACAATGGGGGTCTCGCCCTACCGGATATCAGAGCCTACTACAGAGCGGCCCATCTCATTGTAATTAATGAATGGAACCATGCTCCAGGAGACCACCCCACCTACAGGTTGGAAAGGTTACAAGTTAGAGAGTGCACACAATTACACTTTATCTATGGTGGTAAAGGTTGTACTCGACTCCTACCAGCTACCCAACGTGTGCTGGAGGCATTTAAAAGTGCTGTGAAGCAAATGAAATGGGACATGAAACCAACAAGGAGACCCCATTATGGGAGGGAACTAGATTGACTGAAATGAGAAAACTAAGAGGCTTTAAACAGTGGGATTTAATAGGGATCTCTAAAGTAGGGGATGTACTGCATGCAGGCACACTGGCCCCATTCGCCTCGCTGCAAGCCACATATCAGCTACATGACACTAAAGCCTATGCCTATCTCAGACTAAAACATGCCTGGCAGGCGGAGGGACTGGGCACACAGACACTGCTGGAATATGCCCCATTAGAAGGCAGACTTTTACAGGAAGAGATTCCGACTCCGGCCATCTCATTGACCTATAAAACACTGATTAACAATATGCCTGACAAACTAGGCCCTCTTCGAACTAAATGGGAACTTACCACTGGTCCACTGGAGGATATCGACTGGGAGGCCGCCCTTATGCACCCACGAGAAGTAGCGATTAAACTACGATTACGGCTCATTCAGTATAAAATCCTGCATAGGACCTACTTTGACAGAGCACGACTTGATTTCATGGGGAGAGCAGATAACCCAGATTGCCTCAGATGCCACACACAATGCTGAATATTCATACACACCCTCTGGGAGTGCAGTAGGGTTCAAACTTATTGGAGCAAGATAATACAGGAACTAAACAAGATACTAGAGGCCCAACTTGAGTTGGACGCAAAATTCCTCATACTGGGAATCCCCACAGATGTGGACCTGACAAGGCATAAACTCATGTTGGCTAATTTGGGGCTGGTGGTAGCCAAGAAGGATATAGCTAGGTATTGGGGTGCCCACCGGCTCCCTACACTCAAAGAATGGAGAGCAAGCTTGGATATATATATGGTTGCGGAGAAAGTAACATAGAAGGCGAGGGGTTGCCCACGGAAGTTTCGAAAGACATGGGCGCCGTGGATAAAATATTATGGGTTAGAACTGGGTGATGAAGAGGAGGAATTGCTCTTGCCACTGGGAGGATCGGGGAAAGAGACTTGATGATTGTGAGACCGGACCTATCACTGATGAAGGGGATTAAGTTGGATCTGACCCTTAGCATATGTATATTTACTATGTTGAAATCTAACCTCGTGCTCTCTTTCAGAGGAACTGTTCATATATTTTTTGCCCTATGCCAACTGCGATTGCCCAACCAACAATCTGTATCGTGCATTCATGATTTCTTTGATTGTAAATTCAAATTATTAAAAATAAATAAACATATTTAGTTTGGGTGTTTACATTCGCAAAATTCAGATCCTAGAAGAGGGATACATTTAGTGAGAACGCCACTTTGCATTTGTGCCACTCTTCCCCAAGTGAATAATGTTGTAGCTGGAAAGTACTAGGGTATCATGTAACAGAGTCGAGGATAGGGTGAACCAGGTTTCTATCAGAGCATGAGCATCAAGGCTGCATTTCAGGATGAGGGCAGATACAGATGTGGCTATTGAAACAGCAGACCTACAGTTTAGGAGAGCAATATTTCTATGAGTGGATGTTTGGATTCTAAGGAGTGTATGCTGATTTGCTTGATCGGGCAGTGTAAGCAAGGATACTATATATATATATATATATATATATATACACACACACATATATATATGTATGTGTGTGTGTATATATATATATATATATATATATATATATATATATATATATATATATATATATACAATCACCAGTAGGGGCCTATAGTTAGGACCTAGTTTCCATAGCAAAAGCTTTCTTTGTTTTGCTAATAACTTTGGTGCCGTTTGATGAATCTTCACTTATGTTTTTTAAATTAGCGGGTTCGCCACTTTAGCTGAAGTCTGAAATTTTTCGGGGTGAGTCATCAAGTGGGGGCTGGAAAAAGAGAGAGTCCGAAAACATGTTTACCCCATGCAATTTCCCATAAGGATTTTAAACACAAATACATCCAGAACTGATGAACTGAATTATACCAAATTTGGAGGAAAGCTAGATCTTAGTACAGAAAAGGTACTTTTAGAAATTTGGTGTAAATCTGTTCAGTAGTTTTGGAGTTATTAAAGAAAAAGATTTATGTATATATAGAGACGTCAATCCTCTGCGGATCTGAAATATCTTGAAATGAGATCTGATTGGCTGCCACCACATCAACCAGGAAGTGTTGACTGCCATCTTTGGAATTGGGACTCAGTCCTGAGTCCTAAAAAAAGCACAAAAAAAGACATGGGGGCAGTGTAGGGACCAGGGGCCCTGGATCAGGTTCAGCCCCATGGACACCACCCCTCAGGGCCCAGCCATATATAGAACGGGAAGTGGGGTTGCTAGGCTCCCCTCCCTGAATCATTAATGGCCCTGGGGACCCCATCCCCTAGGGCTGGCTCATATACTATTTCCTGGGGTGCCTACCCCAGGGACATAGCAGTTTCCTGTGTTTGCTCTCACTTGGTGGGAACAATTTTAAATCTCTCACCCACTGGGTGTGGACTTTAGATCTGTTTCCCTGCCCGCAGTGATGTGGGCAGGGAAACAGATCTAAATATTGCTCCCACCCGCAGCGACCAGCATTATCAGCTACTCCCACCTGCAGAGAACAATGCCAGATCCTGCTGGATGCGGGGAGCCGGTTGGGGCCACGGGGGTCAAGGAACTACCCGATAATGGTTGGTGCTCTGGGTGGGTACCAGTGCACCCACCTTTTTTTCTGCAGGGCCTTTCAGAATCGGCCCAGGGAGGGGGTCCGCATGCCACCCTCCCTCTAATATTAATGCTGGGACCCAGGGGATGGGGTCCCCAGAGATGATATTGGTCCAAGAGGGGGTCTGCATGCCCCTCTACCCGAATATTAACACCAGGCCCGAGGGTTGGGGTCCCCCGGGGCTGAAATCAGCCCAGGGAGGTGGGCTGTGTTTCCCCTCCTTCAAATATCAACACCCGGCCCCCGGGGATGGGGTCCCTGGGCCGAAAAACAGCCTGGGGAGTGGGGCTGAGTGCCCCCAATGATACTGATAATTTGAGATGCAATCAGTGATGTCATCAATGGTGTCATTGAACATGCCATGAGTGATTTATTATGTGAGGTCATAAGCAGTGCATAGCAGGGGCTGTGGTCCCCGGCTTTCCAGTAGTGAAGTAGTGGACGTTGATAGTTAAGAACCGCCCTGCTTGGGCATTGATATGTACATTTCATTTTTTGTGAAAATGGATCTGGAGATGGTGATGTTGGGGCATGGGCTATCCAGGCTGGAAGTTAGAGGCAAATTGGATCTGGACTCTACAAGGATCATCAAAGGGTTCTAGGTACAGGCTTTCTAGTATGCCTGGATTTGAAGGAGATAGGGGAGGTAGGAGAACTGGATCCAGAGGGAGTTGCGCCTTCACTTGCAGGAATGAGAGGGAACTTACTGGGGAAAAGTTGTGTCCCAGTGTAAGTTATCTTGTGTTTGGTCTGAAATATGTTCAGTAATAAAAGCAGAACCTGAGTAAAGGAAAAGAGTGAGTTCATGATGTATGTATGATTTTTGTGATGATTTTTGTTATTTGGAGGAGCTGTGCAATCCATGTGATGGCATTTTCATCTTTGTTTGATTTTTCTTGTGAATGGAGTCTTGTACATTTGTTGAGGTTCATAGTGGGTGGCAGTAGATTCTTCAGAAAGCTGAGAGATATATTTGTAGTTAGTGATAGAAGAGCTACCAGGAGTTTCCAGATCATTCACCTTTTGGAAGGCATTAGATGTATGGAGTGTGGCGATGGATGGATAGGAAGGGATCTGAGAGGTCTTTTGAAGAGTTGCTGTCTCCAGAATATAACCAATCGCCCTGGTGTCTTTGGACACGTTTGATCAGGTATGTTCTTCATGCATGGGAGAGTCAATTGTGAGGCCAGAATGAGGATCAGCTAAGTCATTCAAAGACATCAGGTTGATGAGATAGCAGAGAAGCTGTAGTATTTTTTCTGGTAATAATATTGTTCTGAAGTTGATAAAACCATACAAAAGGAAGGTTAGTTAAAAGAAGGGGAAGGACTATTGTGTCCGCTTGAAGCACACTGCTCCTCAGGGTAAGGGCTTTAGATGGATGAAGAAGATAGAGAAGAACAAATTACTTACCTTCGGCAACAGCCTTTCTAATGGATACTCTATCTAACTGCAGACTCCTTACCTTGTGGCTATCCACAGGCTCTAGACTGGATCCTGAAATCTCAAAAGCAGTGGTCCAGCATGCTGGTATGTGTACCATGTGACTCTGCACCAATATCGTTCTCTCCAGAAGTAACAAATTGAGGTGCATTATGCTTCACCGTTGTGTGTTGGTATCAGTTTCTTGCAAGAACTCGTCCACACCCTCAGATGAGAAACCCATTGGCAAATTGGAAGAACCAGTGTGCAAATTCATAAATTGGCAACATTTTATACATTAGAGACCATACCACAGAATGAGGACCTCGGGAGGGTGTTGAGGAATCTGTGCTTTGATAAAGTATCCACCAGAAACAGTTCTATGGAAGGTAAGTAACTTGTTCTTATTATAGCTACTTGTAACTTCAGATTCATCAACTTGTAAATAGATATCAAAGCAGCATCACCCAAAGTTGTAGGTCTGTGGAATGGGTCAGACTATAAAGTACTTAATGGCTGAGCAAGCAAAATGCTCATCTCGAAGGACCTGACTGTAGAGGCAATATTGCTTTGTGAGCAGATGTAGCTGCTAGACAGATATCCAGGTCAGGCACTCTGCGTGCCAACATAGTGGGAGCAGCGTAGGCCAGTTGAAAGACCCTATAGACCCAATGCGTAGCTGATCCTAATGCAGAGGACTACCCATCAAGAGATAGTCAGTTTCCGCACCTTCTTGTCCTTCTTTGCTTCAGAGAACAAGACAAAAACTGGTCCATCTTCCGAAGCTCTTTGGTATGATCAATGTAAGAACTGAGGGGCAGATTTACAAGCCCCTTGCTCCACTTTTGGGTCATTTTTAACATGGGAAAAGTGACGCAAAATTGGCGCAAGGGGCTTGTAAATCTGCCCCTGAGTGTTCCCTTGGCATCTAAACGATGAAGTCTCTCTTCCTCCTTTGAAGGATAAGGCACAACAAAGAAGGTCAGAAGGGTGATAGCGTATACAGCATGAAAGGATGTTTCCACCCTTGGTAGCAACACAGCCATAGTCATTACCAGTTTGCCTGGAAAGAAGGTGATATAGGGAGGCTGGACTGAAAGGGCCTAAAGTTCACTAACTGGTGTGCATATGTTATAGCAGTCAGGAAGGCTGTTAAGGCAAGCGGATGCAATGGACAACTGTGCATTGGTTCAAAAGAGGAAGGCACCAGAAAAGTGAAAACCAGATTTGAGTCCCACTCTGGCATCACAAAAGGCTTATGCGGAAATGTATTTTGTATTCTTTTTGGAAAAGCATCACAACCAGTGCTTTAAAAAGGATGGTTAGTCAAACGTAGAAAAGGCCGAGAGAGGCGAATGGTAACCCATAACTTAATACCCAGAGTCAGCCCTTGCTAGGCCCAAAACAAAGCGAACAACAACACATCTGACAGTTTGGCCTGCAACGATTCAAACTTGAGGGTAGCGTACCAAGGCAAAAACCTATTCCAGTGCCCTGCATACACAGATTTCATGAAAGGGTGCCTGGCTTCCAGGATGATATCAACGACCTTGGGAGGAAGATCAAACGATTATTCTGCCATTGCTCAGCCTCACCGCATGGAGGTGCAGATTGTCAAGCTCGGGAGCAAGACCCTGCACTGCTCGCAACACAGACGAGCGTCCCGAAGTGGCAGCCTAAATGGAGGGCAGAACAGGATGCTGCTGTGCGTGGGGGCTTTAAATAGCCTATAGTGATTCTATTTACCATGTTTGTGTGCCTGCTATGTAGAAATTAGGCATGTAATATTATTCAATAAAATCACTACCGTTTTCTGGTACCGGATATAATGCAATCTTGCATGTATTTTTGAGCCTTTAGATGGAAAATATCTCTGTTACATCTAGTCATAAAATGCTCGAAGGACGTTTAGGAGCAGGTGCAAAAAACATAAAACACAGTTTTAGGTGACCATTATTCAGCAAGGTGTATAAGAGTTATGATTGGGTTTATCTATAGACTTGTTATATTAGATATACATGAGATTGGGACACTTCATTTGCTTATATTCTCTATCCAAAAAGAGTGTGAGGTAAAGGATCAGGTGATGCTAATGTTCTTAAGTATGTAACTGCTCGGGCTGCTGGTAATAACTATGAAAGGGTGAAGTGACAAGTGATTCTGTCAACAGCCAGGGTGGAGGATGGAGTTAGGATAACTCATAATCTCAGCAACCTACCAATTTACTGCAAGTCCCTCTTAGGAAGCACGTATGATACTTTGAAGAAAAATACAATTCAAAACAGTGGCATTCTCCACTGCTAGAAACATTTCAAGAGTGGAAGTCGCTCAATTAAACAACAAATAGTAATTGCAACAGGTAAGGTATGAAGAGAGTGAACAGGGTTC
This sequence comes from Calotriton arnoldi, assembly GCA_963921515.1. Taxonomy (NCBI): domain Eukaryota; kingdom Metazoa; phylum Chordata; class Amphibia; order Caudata; family Salamandridae; genus Calotriton; species Calotriton arnoldi. Next base: position 174,067 of record CAWUFW010018929.1, on the reverse strand, counting down.
CTCAAAGGGAGGGTGCGCAATCTTCTCCTTCCTCTTCACCTCTTGGGGGGAGATGAGCTGCTGGCTGGTTCTGATGTTCCGGCCAATTCCTGAAAAGGAAAGAGGTAAATATTTAGATGCAAACAGGGAATGTAGAAACTAACCATCCTAAATTATCTCCAGGAATTATCCTCAGTGTTTACATCAATACTATGTCGGTCTCACATTTTTGTAAGGAACTGGTTTATTCAACAATACAATCCTCAGAAGGGTCCTGTCTTCCTTTTGCTGTCTCTCCTGGCGAGGAAGGGAAATAAACATTTTAGCATATGGTGGGATGTCGGAGTCCGCTAAGGGCGGGGCTTCAGATGAAAAGCACTGGACATTGATAGGTGTAGGTCCCAGGTGTTCTTTGGTTCATGGGCTTCGAGTATGGGACAGGGAGGGTTCTACAATCAAGTGGCAACAGTCGACCCACTGTGCGGAGCGGCCCTCAGCAGCAGAGGGAATGGGTTCATGATGCAGTACTTCACCAATATTGCAACACTTTTTTGTTTATTAAAATATTGTCTATTTTAATAAATTGCTCTCTTCGTACCTCATTAAGTAATCAGGGAGACTTTGTCCCCTATTTAAGAAAACCATGTGTAGAAGTACAAATGTGTCTCAGCGGGGGTTTGCCATGTCCAAGTATAAGCAGTCTATGGATAAATGCACTAGTCTGATAAAATATGTAACGGTTAAGCATTCCACTAAAATCAGTGCTGGAAAATGGCCCTCTGTGCAGGGTCACCTAAAACGTTTTGCCTTCCTACTCCTCTTTTCTTACCTCATTCTTGTTGGCTTTAGGACTCTGAGCACTTTACCACTCCTAACCAGTGCAGAGTGCATGTGCTCTCTCCTCTAAACATGGTAACATTGACTCATACCCAATTAGGATATTTAATTTACTTATAAGTCCCTAGTAACATGCACTACATGTGACCATGGTCTGTAAATTAAATGCTACTCGCATGAGCCTGCGGCACTGATTGTGCCACCCACTTAAGTAGCTTCATAACCATGTTCCAGGCCTGCCACTGCAGAGCATGTGTGTGCAGTTTTAAACTGGTATGTCGACCTGGCAAGTTAAACCTCTTGCCAGGCCTAAACCTTCCTTTTTAATACATATAAGTCACCCATAAGGTGGGCCCCGGACAGCCCAAGGGCAGGGTGCAGTGTATTTAAAAAGTAGGACATGTACTTTTAGGTTTTGCATGTCCTGGCAGTGAAACCTCTTAAATTCGTTTTTCAGTACTGCAAGGCCTATCTCTCCCATATGATAACATTGTGATTACCTTTTTACATTTTATATGTGTAATTTCCAATTGGGTAACAATAAGGACTCAAGTCTGGTGTCTCAGGAATACAATTTAAATGACAACTTATGGTGAAATAGACTTTAAATTGCAATTCTGATAAAGCCACTTTTAGAATGTTGGCATTTTCTTACTTTAGCCATTTGGTGCCTGCTGTCTGTCTCTGATTTCATGTCTGGGTTGGGAGACAGCTGAGCTTTGTGTATTCCGTCTAGACAGTCACAGACAATGGGAGCTTAATTGTGACTTGATGGTCCATACTGGGAGGATGGCAGAGAGGAGCTGGGCACAGCCTCACACTTACACATCAATAGGCTGCGTCCTGTCCACACACAAAGGGCTGCATAGCCCTTCCCGTAGTGAGTCTAGAGCCTGGACAGGAAGGGAGGACCTCTGTGAACTTTAAAGACCCTTCGTTGAAGTCTACCCCCCACTTCAAAGGCACAAGTGGGTATAAGTGCAGGATCTCTGACTCCACCACTTAAGTACACTTCTGGAACTGTGACCACTCTGCCAGGAAGAAGAACTGCCGTGCTGAAAGACTGCTAGTCTGCTGGACTTCTACTGGGAAGAGCTGCAGCTTGCTGTGTTGCCCTGCTTCCTGCTGCTCTCTCTTGCCTGGGTGAGAAAGACTGGGCATGAATCACTTGAACCCAGAGTGACTTGAACGGCTAGCTGGCTGGCCTCCTGATCTGAAGTCTCAGGGACATAAAAGACTTTCAACCACCCTGCTTTTCGACTATTGGAAGTGGGCTTAAGGTGTTTACTCTAGTGGAACCAACTCATCCCCTGCTGCGAGAGCAGAATCAATGCATTGCTGCTTTTGCAGGAACAGAACCGGCACATCAACATCAGAACCAACCATCAGTACTTCCTCTAGTTTAGGTTTGGAAATAAGGTAGGTGGAATACACTCTCTATAGTCCACATCCCTCTCTTTCTAACTATTCTCTAAACACTGGTTACCTAACACATCAGTGACACTATATCCATAACCTTTGCTTGCTTTAAGAACAATTCCTTTTGTTATGATGTGGTACATTCTTGATGTTAAGTGCTTACTATGTTCTATTATTATTTCAGCACAGGTAGAAGAAATACTTCTGCTGTTTGTCATATCAGTGCGATATTTCGGTATGGTGTGACAAGTATATTGCAGTGTGTTAGATCTGGCATCTTTTGGCTTGTTTCCCCTGTCTTTTTGCTTTCTGACCTCCTGGTTTTGACTCTGTTTTTGCTGGTTTAGTGTACCTGTGCACTATCTCAATGCTGATCAGTGTTAAAGTGCAAGTGCTCCTATGGTAAGTTATGTTTATGGATTGGTTATTCCATGTTTGGCTTATTTGATGTACTGCTAAATCCCTAGTATGGTGCACTGTGTGTGCCCAGGGCCTGTAAATCAAATGCTGCTAGAGGGCCTGCAGCACTGGTTGTGCCGCCCACACAAGCAGTCCTTTAAAGGGTTCTCAGAACTGCCACTGCAGTGTCTGCACACAGTTGTGACTGCCATGTCGACCTGGCAAGTGCACCCACTTGCTAGGCCCCAAATCTTCCCTTTTCTTACATGTAAGGCACTCCTCAGGTAGGCCCAAGGTACCCACATGGGCAGGGTGTAGTGTAGGTGAAAGGCAGGACATGTACTGGGGTGTGTGATATGTCCTGACAGTGAAATACAGTGTATTTCGTTTTTCACTATTGAAAAGCTATCTGTCCCATAGGATAGAATGGGAGATACTTTGTACCACCCTACAATTATAACTTCCCATTGGGACAAGATAGAGAAATGGAGTTTGGGCTCTCAGAATGTAATCACACATCTTTTAGTAAAGATGGTTTTTAAATTATGTGTTTGAAAATGCCACTTTTAGTAAGAAGGCATTTTCTTGCTTAAACATCCTGTGTGCCTCTGCTGGGTTGTGGATTGACTGTCTGGCTTTGGAGTGACAGGGGCAGGGGAGGTGCATTCACTGTAGACAGCCAGTGGGGGGAGGGTTGAGGTGTGTCCTGCCTTCCTGGATGAGTCAGAGCTGGGCTGAATAGACCTGGGCTGCATTTAGAGTAGTGGAAGGAGATTTCCTGGCAACTGAATAGGCCTGGTCTTCCTTTCACAATGATGTTTCCATGCCCTGTGAGGAAGCTGGGCCAGAGAAGACAGAACTGATTTGAACTAAGCTCAGAGACTCTCTGCCACAAGAGAATAAAGGGAAATGTAGTATAAATACTGGGGTCCGGACCCCAGGACTTTAGAACTGCCAAGAAGAAGAGCTGGAGAAGCTGTGAACTACCACTTTGCTGTATGCTTTGCTGTGTTGGCCTGCAGTGGCTGCTTCGTTCTTGGGCAGAGAAAGGACTGGACTGAACTTTCTGCAACTTCTTTGTTTGAGTTTCTCCAAGGGCTTGAAGTAGTTCAAGAAATCTCAGTGTTAGATTTGGGGGTCTCTAGTTGGCAGAGGTAGGTACCTTTGTCCAAATAGGGACCCTTGCGTCTAGTCAGGGAAAGTAGGTACACTCCTGAAATAACCCCTGCTCACCCTCTTGGTAGCTTGGCACGAGCAGACAGGCTTAGTTCAGAGGCTGTGTGTAAAGCATTTGTGAACACATACAGTAATCAAGTGACAACACTACAAATGGACACCACACAGGTTGTATATTTATAAAAATAGGTATACTTTATATAGATTTATCACAAGACCATAAACGACAAAAATAATCCACAATACTGTCAAGAATGCTTAGTTCTGATCAAAAAGACTTAATTCAAGGTTCTGTGCGAGTCGGTAGCCTTCTCTGGCTACGGCGATGTCAAGAACAAACAGAGTCTAACAAATCCAGCTGACCGCGTCGAGACGGGCCAACCCAGCGTAGACAGACTCGGTCACAGTACCTTTTACTTGAAGCAGCAGGCACGGGCATGCGAGCCGGAAGGCTGTACGTCGCGATCGCGATGCAAAAATGGAAGCGTTGCAGGACGCGTTGTCCCTCAATGCGGTGCAGGCAGTGGCTCATTGACGTCGTCGAGACGGAGTCGGTGAGACCAGGGCCGTGCGTTGCAGGGCGAGACGGTGCTTCGATGCGGTGCTGGCAGGTTGCGGTGCGGCGACGGAGACGGATTCGGGAGCTGGCGTCGATCAGTCCGGACAGCGGTGCGAGTCGGGTGGTGCGTCGCGAAACGTGCGACCGGTGCCCAACTCCGGTGCGGTCACAGGACTCGAACTCAGCAGCAGTGACCGTGTCGGTCGGACCAGATGGATTCGGTGTAGCGAGGCGTTGCAAGGTGCGGTGCTCACAGGTTACGGTGCAGGCAGCGGCTCGTTGATGGAGTCGGTGAGACCAAGGCCGTGCGTTGCAAGATGCAGGCATTGCTCGATGCGGTGCCAACAGGACACAGAGCTGGTCGGGAGAGTCGGTCACAGCTCCCTACCTCTGTAGCCACTGAAACAGAGTTTCCAGCAGCAATTCACAAAGGGGGTGAAGTCCAATGGTCCTGGGACTTCGATCAGGGGGCAAGCTCTCTTCCAAGCCCTTGGAGATCCTTCACAAGTTGATGAAAGTCACAGCAAAGCAAAAGTTCCTTTCTCCTTTCTTTGGCAGTCAGGCAAACCACTGCAGGCCAATCCCCCAAGCAGCACTTCAGGCTTAGGGATAGTCTCTCCTCAGTTTTTTCTTGGTTCCGCTCCTCAGCAAAGGTTTCTTCTTGTTCCCAAAAGTGATCTAATTTCTTGGAATCAGGGTCCCAATATTTATACCCCAAAATCCTTTGTCCTCTGAAGGCAGAGGGGCCTTTGCCCAGTCCAAACCAGTTCTGGAGCACTCTGTTTACATGACTCCTTCTTTCCTTTCACAGTGCAGGGCAGAAACATCAGACGCCCCACAGGAGGTGGAGCCAGCAATGTGGAGGGAAAGCCCAGCCCTGGAGCACTTTGTTGACATGATTCCTTCTCTTCTTTCACTGTGCAGGGCAGAGACATCAGACGCACCACAGGGGGTGGAGCCAGCACTGTGGGGGCAGGCACTGTCCTATTCAGGTCCCAGGTGCAACTCCTCCCACCCATCTAGATGCAGATCTCTATTCACCACTGGGCTGACTCATTCTGTCTCCTGGAATCCCCAGCCCTGTCACTCAAAAACACCAGACAAGGAATACACAACCTAGCAGAGGCAGGCTTTGGATAGTTAGACAAGAAAATACCTACTTTCTAAAAGTGGTATTTTCAAACACAGAATGTTAAAACCAACTTCACTAAAAGATGTATTTTATCATTCTGAGTTCAGGCATACTAAACTTGAATTTCCACCATGTTCCCTGAGTCAGTTAGGATTATAAAATGTAATAATCTAACTGCCCATTCTGGCCTTTGGAGAACAGGTAGCCTTGCAATAGTGAAAAACGAAAATGGCTGTAATTCACTATTAGGACATGCCACACACACCAGGGCATGTCCTACCTTATATTTACAATGCACCCTGCACTAGGGCCTACTTTAGGGGTGACTAACATGCAGTAAAGGGAAGGTTTAGGGCCTGGTAAGTGGGTGCACTCACCAAGTCGACATGGCAGCCCTAGGCTGCACACAGGCTCTGCAATGGCAGGCCTGAGACACACTTTACAAGCTGCTCCTGTGGGTGGCACAACCAGTGCTGCAAGCCCACCAGCAGCATTGGATTTACAAGCCCTGGGCACACTCAGTGCACTGTACTAGGGACTGACAAGTAAACCAATCATCCAATCATGGAGTCACTAATACACAACACAATTTATCATAGGGATCACTTGCACTTTGGCACTGATTAGCAGTGGCAAAGTTCCCATGAGCATCTAGTCCAGCAAAAACATATCGACAACAGTGGAGGCATTATGAAAAAAATGGAAGGGAGACCCACGCCAAGGATGCCAGGTCTAACACGTGTCCCCTCCAGCTGAAATGTGGGGAGAACTATCCTACCTCTAGGGAGTTCTCATCACTATGGCGGAAAAATCTGGACAGACCATCAGCATTGGCGTGTTCTGTACCAGGGAGGTGTTCCACCGTAAAGTCCATCCCCTGTAGGGAAATGAACCACCTCAACAGCTTTGGATTCTCACCCCTCATCTGCATCAACCATCGGAGGGGCCAGTGGTCTGTCTGAACCCGGAAGTGAGTCCCAAGCAGGTATGGTCTCAGCTTCTTCAGTGCCCAGACCACAGCAAATGCCTCACGCTCAATAGCACTCCATCTCTGTTCCCGGGGAAGTAACCTCCTACTGATGAAGGCTACAGGTTGGTCTAGGCCCTCCTCATTGATCTATGATAGAACAGCCCCTACACCATGCTCTGAAGCGTCCGTCTGAACAATGAACTCATTGGAGAAGTTGGGTGCCTGGAGCACAGGCGCCGTGCACATGGCAGTCTTCAAGGTGTCAAAAGCTTTTTGACAGGCGTCAGTCCAAATCACTTTCCTGGGCTGCTTCTTGGAAGTCAGCTCTGTCAAGGGGGCAACAATGCTGCCATACCCCTTGACGAATCTCCTGTAATACCCGGTGAGTCCTAGGAAGGCTCTCACCTCTGTCTGGGTCTTGGGGGCTCCCAAGCCAGAATGGTAACAATTTTCGGTTGGAGGGGTGCCAACTGGCCGCTCCCAACCTGGTGTCCCAAGTACACCACAGAACCCTGCCCAATCTGGCACTTACTTGCCTTGATTGTGAGGCCTGCCCTCCGCAGCGCCATCAACACTTCCCAGAGGTGGCGCAGATGTTCTTCCCAACTGGCACTGAACACTGCGATGTCATCCAGGTAGGCGGCACTGAAATCCTCCAGTCCAACCAACACCTGGTTGACCAACCTCTGAAAGGTGGCAGGAGCATTCTTCATCCCAAAGGGCATCACCCGGAACTGGTAGTGCCCATCTGGTGTGGAGAATGCTGACCTCTCTTTTGCCCCATCAGTCAAGGCGATCTGCCAGTACCCAGACGTTAAGTCAAACGTGCTGAGGTACCGCGCAGCCCCTAACCGATCCGATCTATGAGCTCATCAGCTCTGGGGTTGGGGTGGGTGTCAGTCCTGGTGACGGAATTGAGTCCCCTGTAGTCCACACAGAACCAGAGTTCTGGTGTGGCACCAGGTGCGGCAGCCTTTGGAACCAAGACCACTGGGCTGGCCCAAGGGCTGTTAGAGGACTCAATAACCCCTAGCGCAAACATCTTGGAGACCTCCTCCTTGATGCAGGCTCTGACCCTGTCAGTCACCCTGTAAGCCTTGTGCTTCACAGGAAGACTGTCCCCAGTGTCCACATCATGGATGCACCAATGAGTGACACTGGGAACCAGGGAGAACAGGTCAGGGAACTGTCCCAACAGCTGGCGACAGTCACCCTGCTGCTCAGGTGTGAGAGAGGTAGAGAGGTTTACTCCCTCCACTGATCCATCTTGCTCTCGGGCTGACAGGAGGTCAGGAAGAGGCTCGGTCTCCTCCTCCATCCCATCATCTGTAGCTAAGAGCATGCCCACTTGGGACCTCTCCAAGTGGGGCTTTAGAGCGGTTCACATGCAGGACCCGCAAGGGGTTCCTGGGAGACTGCAAGTCCACCAAGTAGGTAACTGGACTCTTGCGCTCCACCACCGTGAAAGGGCCGGTCCACCTGTCCTGGAGCGCACAAGGCTCCACAGGGGCCATGACCCACACTTTCTGACCAGGCTGAAGCTCGACCAGAGTGGCATTCTGGTCGTACCACCGCTTCATCTCCTCCTGGCTGGCTTCCCGATTTGCCTCAGCAAGTTCTCTGAAATGCCTAGTCTGGTTCCTGAAGGCCAGCATGTAACTGTATACATCCTGGGGAGGTTTCCTGGGAGATTGCTCCCAGCCTTCCTTGACCAAACTCAGAGGTCCTTGCACCGGGTGTCCATAGAGGAGCTCAAAGGGGCTGAACCCTAGAGACTTCTGTGGCACCTCCCGGTATGCAAACAACAGGCAAGGTAAGAGGACGTCCCATTTACGCCTCATGGGTTCTTCCAGACCCATAATCATGCCCTTGAGGGTCCGGTTGAATCTCTCAACCAGCCCATTTCCTTGAGGGTGGTAAGGAGTGGTGAACTTGTAAGTTACACCGCACTCCTGCCACAGGGACTTCATGTACTTGGACACGAAGTTGGTACCTCTGTCAGACACCACCTCTTGAGGGAATCCCACACGTGAGAAAATTCCCATCAGTGCCCGTCCCACCACGGGGGCCATCACTGTCCTGAGAGGGATGGCTTCAGGGTACCGGGTGGCATGGTCCACCAAGACCAGGATAAACCTGTTGCCCATGGCTGTCTTGGGGTCCAGTGGCCCCACAATGTCAATACCCACCCGTTCAAAGGGGGTGCTGACCACAGGGAATGGTTGGAGAGGAGCCTTCTGCTTCCTCCAACTCTTTCCACTTGCCTGGCAAGTCTGGCATGTCCTGCAGTGAGTGGCGGCACTCCTGCGCATCTGGGGCCAATAGAAATGGGTGACAAGCCTTTCAAAGGTCTTGTCCTGCCCCAGATGTCCTGCTAACGGTACATCATGAGCCAACCCCAGTAGGAAGGCTCTGAAGCGCTGGGGTACCACCAGCACACGGGCTGACCCAGGCTCAGCAACCTTAGGCTCTGAATACAGGAGACCATTCTCCCAGTAAATCCAATGTGACAGAGACTGATCACCTGCTGCCTGGTCTGTGGCCTGTTGCCTCAGACCCACGAGAGAAGGGCATGTGTTCTGCTCCTTGCAGAACTCTTCCCGGGAGGGTCCTCCTTCTTGCTGCCAATGGGTCAGCTCAGGTAGGTCCCCCAGTTCAGCTACCTGTTCCCCTGTAGGCTCCAGGGCATCCCCCTCAGGGTCTGCCTCCTCCTGGACCGTGGGAACTTCGAGGGCCGGTTTCCCACGCCCCTGCCTCCTCTCTCTCTGGCAGGCACCTGGGCCTCCCTCTCAGGCTCCAAGTCCTCTTGAACACCTTTAGCTGCCATTGACCGGGTGGTCACACATGCCCAATCAGGCAAGCCCAACATTTCTAAATGCGCACTCCGCTCCACCTTAGCCCAAGGTGAGCTCTCCAAATCGTTCCCTAACAAACAGTCAACAGGCATGGCTGGCCTCACAGCTACTTGAAGAGTACCCGAGACCCCCCCCACTCAAAGGGAACCTGAGCCACCTTGCAGTGACTCTCTGTGTTGTCAGCGACAACAACCGGATAGAATGCATCAGGGACAACCTGCTCTTTAGACACCAGGTGACACTTGACAGCTGTCACACTGGCTCCTGTGTCTCTCAGAGCATCCACCCTATGGCCATTGATGGTCACCCACTGCCTGTATTTTTTAGTGTTATCAGGCAGCTGGGTCCTAGGGACCATCTCAGAGTCTCCTAATGAGACAAGGGAAAACACTGTGGGATCCCCCCCACCTTGGGCACCCCACTCCTCCCCCAGGGCTACACTAGCCAACTGCCGGGCACCAGTGGGTGCTGGTTTTCCATGCAAAGGGCAACGAGGATCGTTTGCCTTGTGGCCAGGGGCGCCACACTTGTAACACACCAGTGGTCCCTGGTGAACAGGGGGCCTGTCAGGGCCACTGGCTTCTTCTCAGGGGGAGGCTGGGAACCTTTTCCTTGGTTCCCTTGGGGTCTACTTTGGGGCCCTTTATGGAACTCCCTCTGTTTACCTTTGTCCCCCCACTCTTCTGCTGGGGACCCTGCCCACCCTTGGCGGGGTCTCCCACGTGACCCTTGTGGACCCGGGTACTCACCCAGCGGTCCGCCTCCTCAGCAAGCTGCCTAGGGTTAGTCAGCTTACTATCAATCAGGTGCTGGCGTAGCTCAGTAAAACAATTACTGGACAAGTGCTCCCAGGCAATCAAATCAAAGAGCGCCTGAAAATCAGTCGCTTTGCTACCCTTTACCCAACCATCCAAGGCTCTGCAAAAGAAGGTCACATATTCAACCCAGGTACTGCCTTCAATCTTCTTACAGTTCCTGAACCTCTGCCTATAAAGCTCAGGGGTTAAACCATATCTAGTCATCAATGCATCTTTCATGTGGCTATATGAATTATAGACTTCAGAGGGCAAATCCAACAAGGTATCCCGCCCCTCACTAAGGAACCGTCTCCACAACCCCGCTCCCCAATCCTTCTCAGGGACCCGGTGGGAAGACATGGCTACCTCATAGGCTTTGAACCACTGCCCAATGTCATCATTTTTAAAAAATTCCTTAACCACATCTTTTGGAATATACACCCTAGCTTCAACAGGCACAGGCGGTACACTGCCACCAGAGGGAGTAATCTCTAAGCTTTTGGCCTTCAATTCCAACTCCCTCAAAACTTTCTCATGTTCAAACTGCATTTTCTTTTCCTCTAGGGCTAATTTCCTAGTTTGCATTTCAAATTCTAACTGCCGATTCAGCTTGAGCTTTGTCAGCTCCATTTCGTGCATCCTACTCTCTTTCCTGTCCTCCAACTCTTCTGGAGACAGACCTCTGGCAGAAACACTGCTACCTACTGGGGAAGGGGGTCTTCCAGCCCCTAGACCCAATAGCCCCTCCAGCTGCCCTTCTGCATTCTCAGCCCCCTCCACAGGCGCACTCCTTGATTCAACCCAGGCCCTCAGCGCCTTTTGGAGGTCCTCCTTCCTGGAGAGCCCGGTCATGGACACTTTAAACTTTTTGCAGAAATTCTTGAGCAGCTTGAGGGTGTAGCATTCTAGCATCTCCTCTTCCCAATCACACTCAACAGAGGCTACTGATGCTGGTTTCTCCATGGTGATTAAACTTGGCAGTTGCAAAAGTAGAAAATCCCAGAGAAAATGCTATCAAAGTGTATGTGGTTGCGTTTTGGTCTGCACTCACTAAGTAGTGTTCACCAATTACTGTACATGAGTCACAAATGCAAGTCCAGAATCCTCACCGCTGACCACCAATGTTAGATTTGGGGGTCTCTAGTTGGCAGAGGTAGGTACCTTTGTCCAAATAGGGACCCTTGCGTCTAGTCAGGGAAAGTAGGTACACTCCTGAAATAACCCCTGCTCCCCCTCTTGGTAGCTTGGCACGAGCAGACAGGCTTAGTTCAGAGGCAGTGTGTAAAGCATTTGTGAACACATACAGTAATCAAGTGACAACACTACAAATGGACACCACACAGGTTGTATATTTATAAAAATAGGTATACTTTATATAGATTTATCACAAGACCATAAATGACAAAAATAATCCACAATACTGTCAAGAATGCTTAGTTCTGATCAAAAAGACTTAATTCAAGGTTCTGTGCGAGTCGGTAGCCTCCTCCGGCTACGGCGATGTCAAGAACAAACAGAGTCTAACAAATCCAGCTGACCGCGTCGAGACGGGCCAACCCAGCGTAGACAGACTCGGTCACAGTACCTTTACTTGAAGCGGCAGGCACGGGCATGCGAGCCGGAAGGCTGTACGTCGCGATCGCGATGCAAAAATGGAAGCGTAGCAGGACGCGTAGTCCCTCGATGCGGTGCAGGCAGCGGCTCGTTGACGTCGTCGAGGCGGAGTTGGTGAGACCAGGGCCGTGCGTTGCAGGGCGAGACGGTGCTTCGATGCGGTGCTGGCAGGTTGCGGTGCGGCGACGGAGCCAGATTCGGGAGCTGGCGTCGATCAGTCCGGACAGCGGTGCGAGTCGGGCGGTGCGTCGCGAAACGTGCGGGCGGTGCCCAACTCCGGTGCGGTCACAGGACTCGAACTCAGCAGCAGTGACCGTGTCGGTCGGACCAGATGGATTCGGTGTAGCGAGGCGTTGCAAGGTGCGGTGCTCACAGGTTACGGTGCAGGCAGCGGCTCGTTGACGGAGTCGGTGAGACCAAGGCCGTGCGTTGCAAGATGCAGGCGTTGCTCGATGCGGTGCCAACAGGACACCGAGCTGGTCGGGAGAGTCGGTCACAGCTCCCTACCTCTGTAGCCACTGAAACAGAGTTTCCAGCAGCAATTCACAAAGGGGGTGAAGTCCAATGGTCCTGGGACTTCGATCAGGGGGCAAGCTCTCTTCCAAGCCCTTGGAGATCCTTCACAAGTTGATGAAAGTCACAGCAAAGCAAAAGTTCCTTTCTCCTTTCTTTGGCAGTCAAGCAAACCACTGCAGGCCAATCCCCCAAGCAGCACTTCAGGCTTAGGGATAGTCTCTCCTCAGTTTCTTCTTGGTTTCGCTCCTCAGCAAAGGTTTCTTCTTGTTCCCAAAAGTGATCTAATTTCTTGGGATCAGGGTCCCAATATTTATACCCCAAAATCCTTTGTCCTCTGAGGGAAGAGGGGCCTTTGCCCAGTCCAAACCAGTTCTGGAGCACCCTGTTTACATGACTCCTTCTTTCCTTTCACAGTGCAGGGCAGAAACATCAGACACCCCACAGGAGGTGGAGCCAGCATTGTGGAGGGAAAGCCCAGTCCTGGAGCACTTTGTTGACATGATTCCTTCTCTTCTTTCACTGTGCAGGGCAGAGACATCAGACGCACCACAGGGGGTGGAGCCAGCACTGTGGGGGGCAGGCACTGTCCTATTCAGGTCCCAGGTGCAACTCCTCCCACCTATCTAGATGCAGATCTCTCTATTCACCACTGGGCTGACTCATTCTGTCTACTGGAATCCCCAGCCCTGTCACTCAAAAACACCAGACAAGGAATACACAACCTAGCAGAAGCAGGCTTTGGATAGTTAGATAAGAAAATACCTACTTTCTAAAAGTGGTATTTTCAAACACAGAATGTTAAAACCAACTTCACTAAAAGATGTATTTTATCATTCTGAGTTCAGGCATACTAAACTTGAATTTCCACCATGTTCCCTGAGTCAGTTAGGATTATAAAATGTAATAATCTAACTGCCCATTCTGGCCTATGGAGAACAGGTAGCCTTGCAATAGTGAAAAACGAAAATGGCTGTAATTCACTATTAGGACATGCCACACACACCAGGGCATGTCCTACCTTATACTTACAATGCACCCTGCCCTAGGGCCTACTTTAGGGGTGACTAACATGCAGTAAAGGGAAAGTTTAGGGCCTGGTAAGTGGGTGCGCTCACCAAGTCGACATGGCAGCCCTAGGCTGCACACAGGCTCTGCAATGGCAGGCCTGAGACACACTTTACAAGCTGCTCCTGTGGGTGGCACAACCAGTGCTGCAAGCCCACCAGCAGCTTGGATGTACAAGCCCTGGGCACACTCAGTGCACTGTACTAGGGACTGACAAGTAAACCAATCATCCAATCATGGAGTCACTAATACACAACACAATTTATCATAGGGAGCACTTGCACTTTGGCATTGATTAGCAGTGGCAAAGTGCCCATGAGCATCTAGTCCAGCAAAAACATATCGACAACAGTGGAGGCATTATGAAAAAAATGGAAGGGAGACCCACGCCAAGGATGCCAGGTCTAACACTCAGGAACAGTAAAGACTTCAAGTTCATCTGCTACCAGCACTGGGAACTGTGTGTTTTATGCTGCAACAGAAGAAAAACCAACCCGACACTATAAACTAGGCCGCTACCGGCTCTGTCTCCTGAAGGCACCGCAGAGGGCACTGCCGCATTTCGCACCGCAACCCTGGTCTCACCGACGACGATGACCGATGCTGCCACCAACCGCACTTCACACCACCGCACTTAACGCTGCAGCGCTGGTATCCCTGACCCAGACACTCCAAACCAACCTCAGCGTCGCTGCTTACACCGTGGTTTGAGGGCACCGCTCATAAGTTACACAACGTACCACCCTCATTTCGCACAGCAACCTTGGCCTACCGACGCTGGTGCCATCGACAGCAGTTCATCAGCGGAAGACAGCACCTCCGCACCGACGCTGCAGCTGGATGCACCGCGACCTGCCAGCACCGCGACAAGCAACGCATCACTTTGCACCGCAGCCCTGGTCTCACCGACGCCACTGGACGACCGAACAGACTGCGCTATCAACGTCAAGGAACTGTATTTATTTTAAGTTTATTTTTGTTTAATGAGATTTCTGAGAACTGTATGGTGAATTTCCATAATTTTTGGTCTTGCTTTGCACAGATCAAATATTGGATATTTTGCTAAAACTGATGTGGTGTCCTTTTGTAGTGTTTTCACTGTATTACAGGTGGTTATGTGCAAATGCTTTACACACTGCCTCTGAGATAAGCCTGACTGCTCATGCCAAGCTACCAAGGGGGTGAGCAGGGTTTATTTTAGGAATTTTACTCCCTTATCCTGACTGGGAAGAAGGGTCCCTACTTGGACAGGGTAACAACCTGCCAACTAGAGACCACCATTTCTAACATTGGTGGCAGCAGTGAGATAGGACTTGTGTTTTACTTGACCTGAAGTGATTGGTGTGTACTACTACCATATCGCAGACCATTACATACCACATACTGTTTCTTTTTTGGTCTATTTTTGATCTTGCCATTTGTTGGAAACTTGAAACTTCTAATGCATCTTAGGCAATAACATCATCAGTTGCATCCCTGGAAGTAGCCTTTGAGGACGAAAGGTTGAAAAACTAAAACGTAAAGTAGTTGAGGGCTATTTGCAAAAAACCTTAGAATTCAAATCAGAGGCCTCACCAGAAAAAAGGAGCTACAAAAGGCGCTGAGGGCCTGGGTAGCAGCCAGGCATGCTAGTGAGCATTCTAGAGATCTTGGTGTGGATGCAGAGGAGCCTATTCCAAGGGTTACTGTGGTTTTGGGAGGGAGCTCCCCTCCAGGTCAGGCAGCAGTGGCTTGTCCCCAGAGGAGCTGGAGGACAGGCAGGGGGCAAGGAGAGATGCAATGGAGCTGGAGAGGTTCAGGTGGGCAATGGAAGAGAAAAGGATGATGTTAGACCACAAGCTTAGAGTAAAGGAGCTGGATCAGAAGAGTAGATCCAGTACAGGTGGTGGCAGCAATTCCTCCGTGCACTCGGAGAGGATAGTTCCCATTCTTAAAAATATAGGCAAGGAGTACAAGAAGGGTGATGATATCCACAGGTGTTTTCAGGATTATGAGGCATCTATCCGCAATAATGGGTTCCCGGAATAGAATTGGGGAGTAGGATTGTGGCCTCTTTTCCCAGAAGAGGGAAGGGACACTTTAGTGGCTTTGGGTGAGGGGTATAACTTCACCTGCTCTGATATGAAGGAGGCCCTTGTCGCCAGGTATGGTCTCACTCGTGATGAGTACATGGATCAGTTTAGATCCAGTATGAAAACTCATGCTCACACTTGGTTCGAATGTGAAGATTCTTTTTGTAGGGTACTGAATGGTTGGGTGAAGGGCAGTAATGTGACAGATTTTCAGGGACTCTACAAATTGATTGCATGGGAGCACTTGTCTAGTCTATGTTTTGAAGAGCTGCTCCGGCACTAGAATGATAGTAAGCTGACTGACCTCAGGAAGCTTGCTATGGAGGCACACCGCTGGGTGAGTACCAAGGACCACAAGAAAGTGTATGGGGGAGGTCCCCATCAGAAGAGTGGGGGGACAAGGGTAAAGCACAGGAGTTCTCTAAAGGGCCCCAAACTAGTATACAGGGTAAATGTTCCCATCCCCCAGGAGTTAAGAAACCAGGTGTCTTTTCGTCCCCGCAAGTGCTATGCCTGTGAGCATGTGGGTCACTTGAAGGGGGATCCACAAGTGCCCCAATGAGGGCACAGCCACCCACCAGGTGTGCAGTCCAAGGTGCTGGCTAGTGTAGAGCTTGGGGAGGAGGGGTACTCAGAGGAGGGTGGGGATCCTGCAGAAATGACCCTTGTCTCACTAGGGGAGAGTGAGACGGTTCCAGGAAACCAGGTGCCTGCAAACACTAAGAAGTCCAGCGCCTGGGTGATCAATGGGAAAAGGTAGAGGCTCTCAGAGATACTGGAGCCAGTGTGACCTCAGTCCTTTGTCACTGGTCTCTGAAGAGCAAGAAGTCCCCGAGGCAGTCCACCAAGTAGTTGCTGTGGGCAACTCAGAGCGCCAGTGTAAGGTGGCGCAGGTTCCCTTTGAATAGGGGGCGGGGGGTCTCAGGTCCCTTGAGGATGGTTATGAGCCCTTCCATGCCTGTAGATTGCCTGCTAAGTAACGACCTGGAGCAGTCCTTGTAAAAGGATGTGGAGCTCAGATCTCACTTAGAGATGCTTGGGTTGCCAGAGTGGGCATGCGTGACCACTCAGTCCTTGGCAGCCAGTAAGGGTGATCAGAAGGACCTGAATCCTGACTTTTATTATTATACTGCAGCACCTCTTATTAGCTCATGAGTGATACTGCATGGTCTCTGATTGTTATTTTATAGGCATTCATTGTTGTGATTTCCACCATTATTATTATGAGGTGTCATTTGTGTAGGTCGGTTGCGTATTTTGTTTACTGATGGAATGTCATCATTTAGGATCTTCTCAAGACCAGATTCCACCCATAACATTTTAATACCCTTCAGTAAATGAGAAGTCTGCAATTTATTAACTTCCCTTTGAATTTAGGAATCATATTGCAAATGGCATGGACAACCCATTATTGAAGATGTGTCTTTCTTCAAACATAGCCCTTTATTCAATCCAATAATAGTACATCCCATTCAGGGTGTCTCCCAAATGAATTATGTCATGCATGTGGTAGTAGTATGTGTCCTGAGTACCCTCCAAGTTACATCGCATTTAGGATGCATCATTGCCATGTTTTTACACATTCTGTCAGTAGCATTTGATACCCTGGACCACTCTATTCCAATTGTTTACATGCAGTTGATCTCTGAGGTCACGTATTGTTTAATTTTAAGATTTTCTCAATCGCTGGTTCATGCAGACAAATCTTTCATGTACTCTCAGAAATTCAGAGTTTGATTTTGGGGTGCATTGTGGCTCAATTCTTTTACAAATTGTATCTAATCTTCATGGGAACCCTGGCCCACTATACTACAGTACTTCAGGTCTGATCTGTTTCAGTGAAGATGGCACTCAATTGCTCCTCAAAAAATAAGGTTACAATTTCCATTTTGCAGGACTGCTTAAAAACACTTTGCAGCTGAATGTGCTTTAATCTGTGTAAGTGAAAGAGAATCAAGACGGAAATCATTTACGGCTGCACCACTCATATCAACAGATACCATGATGGGCCCCGAAGCTGCAGCGTAAATGTGACAGCTTAATGTAATTACATGATAAACAACTTACTGGGCCCAGGCTAGTGATCACAATATCAATGAGTCTGGCTCATAACTAAGGGCTGATTTAGTGCTTGGAGGTAAGTCCATCGATATGGAGGAATACTTTACTCCAGCCGTACCGAGGGTCCTCCATCCGGCAAATTTAGAGTTGGCTCTCACCTCTTCAAATAACTCTAAACATTGTCAGGAACCGCAAAAAAAGTAGCTCCTATTACAGAAAAGGTTGGAGAACTCTGACTTAGATTTAAGGACACTTATTTCATGGTAAAATTACTTGATTTTTTACTATAAAACCACAACATCAAGTTTGTTATCAACATCTCCACGGCTTCCATGACATTGTGCATTTTGATGTTCTCATATTATTGTATTTTAAATTAATTTAGAGATGTTTGATTTAATTAATCAATGATAACCTTCCAATGGTGTTAAATTCTTTAATTGTTCACATGGTTAGTTATTTTTAGGTCGAGCATTCGAGACCTCTTGTATATACTTTAGTATATACTTAAGTATATACTTATATGTGTATGTACTTTGTGGGCTCTGGAGATCAGCCCTAGGACTTGTCTGCTTCCGCTTCGGGAGTTTTTTTTCTGTTCAACTGCCTCTATTTAACTGTCTTGATAGAAAATGACCAGCAGAGGTCAGTAAAATACCAGAATTGCTTTCTGCTGACGGACTTTATTTTTTTATTTTTCTGGCAACTGCCTTTATTTAACTTTCTTGATAGAAAACGACCAGCAGAGGTTAGTAAAATACCAGAATCACTTTAGCATTCTCTAGATTCCAGTCCATAGAAATTGTCTTCCACGAGTACCCGTAGACAATAATATTTTTTTCAAATCTTGTATTTTCAGTGATGTGATCACCGAAGGCTCTGCTTTTATATTAAAAACCGAACTTTGGACTATACCATTTCCCACTGGAAGGCAATATTTCTCTTCATGTGTACCCATACCTGGCGTGTCACGCAGTTTGGTGCTTACTTTCCCTCCATGTTAAAGAACAGTAGATGTTTCAGCACCCAGGCTAATGTGCTGCCTAGCTAAATACATATAAGGTCCCAAAGGCGAGACCGAATGCATTGCAAATGCTTGTTTATTATTGTATTTGCATACATTTAAATCCTGGTTTTTTTGCCCTTCTTTTCTCAGAGCTTCCTATCATCATCTAGAATTTACTGTTCTGGTGAGGGGCTGAATAAAAAATTAATGTTGGCTCCCTGATTAAATTATAGTTCATAATTATTTCCAGTTTTTGAGGTACGGTGATTACAGAATTCTGATTTCGTCATAGATTATTCATTGATAAAAGAGGATTGGATTGATATAAAGCAATTGTTATTCTAAGTGTTAAAATAGTTCCTCATCATTATTGCGTCCTGTCATGGTCATACTGTTAAGCAAGATGATGTATCTCAAAAAGGTATAGGGGATAAGGTAGGGGGCAGCCTGACACCCTTGCCCTTGTGGGGGTCCAGAGGGACCCAGTGAAGCCTCCTCTATGGTTCAGAGGGACTCTCGCAGGACCCAGCGAGGACGGCTATGTTGTCCTGGAGAAGTACAGTGGGACCCGGAAAAGACCATAAAAAATAGACAAAAAGTGGAAAAATGTTTGGTGGGTGTTCGTGGGGGATGGCCATCCATGAGGGGCTGGGCATGGTCCTGCCTCAAGGCCCTACATCCTGAACTTTAAAGCACACTGTCAAAAAGTGTGCTCAATGAGAGAATTGGGTAAATATCTTTAGAAAAAGCTAGAAAAGTTCAGACTCCGAGGATGCGTTCGCCTGCGACCGCCAGAAGATGTTAAAAATGGACAAGGTGCTGGAGCTAATCCGAGATAAGAATGAAGATTTGGAATCGCGTTTCAGACAGAACAACATCCGAATTACCGTCATACCGGAGTCAACAGCGATTACAAAAATGGAGGATTACCTGGAGTCTTGCTGAGCGAATTGTTTGGCCCAGTACTGTCTGCGATGTTTACTGTGGAAAGAGTGCACCGCTCGCTGGGTCAGAGGCCTCTGCCGGGGGCCCCAGCGAGACCGATAATTGGCCGTTTACTGAACTATCGCGACACAGATGCGATACTGCACAGGGCCAGGGAATTGGGAAAGGTCAAACATCAGGGCAACACCTTGTCTTTCTACCCTGCTTCACTTTATCGATCCAGGCCGCGAGGAGAGAATTCCTGCCTGCCAAGCGCCTCCTTTAACAGCTGGAGATCTCCTACGCTCTACTTTACCCGGCCAAACTCCATATCACCTGCGGAGACAAACCTAAGTTTTTCACCGACCCCAAGGCTGCACTCACCTATGCAAAACAGGTCAACAAGGAAAGAAAGAGATCTGCTGATGCATCAGAATGGCGGGAGGGAGGAGGATCCAGCGACAATGACTGAAACCAAGCCCATAACCCAACCACAGCGCTGTAATAAACTGTGAACTATGGGACAGCAGGCATACTGTGCTGTGCCGGGGCTGGGCTGTCTGGAGAGGGTGGCAGACATGTGTTATTACCGCTTTTGTCTTGTTCACCTAAACCACAGCAACACTCGGCCACCCTGACGCTGAGTCGGGGGTGTCCGCCTGATGTGACCATGCCCTCATGGGATAATTCCCCTGCCATTGGCATTGTTTCATGTTGGGGTCTTCTAATTGTGGTGGGTCAATTTATCAACTTGTTTGGGGGGTTGGAGTGGGTGGGTAGGGGGGAATGGGGTGTTTTTCAGTTCGGTGCTCACCGACAAGCTCAGTTAAAAACAGCGCAGCACCCGGGAGTCGGGGAGGACTCACAGTGGAGCACACATCATGACAGCTTGTTGGGTTTAGTTCACATTGTTACCCTAGATTCGTGCATGCAAGACGCCAAGCTTACCATTTTTAGGCAGACGCTACAGACTGACTTTTTCGCTCTACAGCACAACACACCACAGAATGACAGAATAGCTACCCACCCGCTAGCATGATGATGGTGACATGCTTAACACAGAACATCCGGGGTCTAAATGATCATCGGAAATCCAGGCTAGTGCACGCATACCTGGCCCAACATGGAGTGGACGTGTGCTTCCTCCAGGAGACACAGCGATACCAAAGGGGATGATGGACGGAGCGCTTGAGCAAATCAAACACTCACCCCCAGTCAACTGATCTGGGTTTAATCCATCATCATTCTTTAGCTCACACCACCACCCCAGTTCAGACATGGCCATATGCAAATCAGTCTGACCCAGTGCCTCATGGGAACAGTCC
Source organism: Calotriton arnoldi (assembly GCA_963921515.1). Taxonomy (NCBI): domain Eukaryota; kingdom Metazoa; phylum Chordata; class Amphibia; order Caudata; family Salamandridae; genus Calotriton; species Calotriton arnoldi. The sequence continues at coordinate 153,361 of CAWUFW010018929.1, read as the reverse complement.
AGCCCGAACTGCCAAGCCATGTCTTCCCTGGACCGGAAACAAGCATCCTGGGACCGGTTTCTGGCTATTCAGCCGTCATCAGCCAGGCTAGCTTGAATCCAGTGGCAAAGTGAGCAAGGGACCCACGTCTGGGCATACCCTGCCAACTTAGGGCGAACAAAGCAATACCAAAGGGGATGATGGACGGAGCGCTTGAACAAATCAAACACTCACCCCCAGTCAACTGATCTGGGTTTAATCCATCATCATTCTTTAGCTCACTCCACCACCCCAGTTCAGACATGGCCATATGCAAATCAGTCTGACCCTGTGCCTCATGGGAACAGTCCAGCCCGAACTGCCAAGCCATGTCTTCCCTGGACCGGAAACAAGCATCCTGGGACCGGTTTCTGGCTATTCAGCCGTCATCAGCCAGGCTAGCTTGAATCCAGTGGCAAAGTGAGCAAGGGACCCACGTCTGGGCATACCCTGCCAACTTAGGGCGAACAAAGCGATACCAAAGGGGATGATGGACGGAGCGCTTGAGCAAATCAAACACTCACCCCCAGTCAACTGATCTGGGTTTAATCCATCATCATTCTTTAGCTCACTCCACCACCCCAGTTCAGACATGGCCATATGCAAATCAGTCTGACCCTGTGCCTCATGGGAACAGTCCATCCCGAACTGCCAAGCCATGTCTTCCCTGGACCGGAAACAAGCATCCTGGGACCGGTTTCTGGCTATTCAGCCGTCATCAGCCAGGCTAGCTTGAATCCAGTGGCAAAGTGAGCAAGGGACCCACGTCTGGGCCTACCCTGCCAACTTAGGGCGAACAAAGCGATACCAAAGGGGATGATGGACGGAGCGCTTGAACAAATCAAACACTCACCCCCAGTCAACTGATCTGGGTTTAATCCATCATCATTCTTTAGCTCACTCCACCACCCCAGTTCAGACATGGCCATATGCAAATCAGTCTGACCCTGTGCCTCATGGGAACAGTCCAGCCCGAACTGCCAAGCCATGTCTTCCCTGGACCGGAAACAAGCATCCTGGGACCGGTTTCTGGCTATTCAGCCGTCATCAGCCAGGCTAGCTTGAATCCAGTGGCAAAGTGAGCAAGGGACCCACGTCTGGGCATACCCTGCCAACTTAGGGCGAACAAAGCGATACCAAAGGGGATGATCCTCCAGGAGACACACCTGGTTACCGCAGATACTGCCCGTCTTCGGGCCCGGTGGTGTGGAACAAACTACTCCTCAGTCTACTCCAACTATGCTCGGGGTGTCCACTTTGCTGAAAAGGGGTCTCCTGTGGTGTACACTAAACAATATGTCATATTAGTGGGCACACTCTACACACAAAAACTGATTCTGGTTGCCGCCTATGGCCCCAACACGGACGACCAAGATTTTTTTCTCAATATCTGGCGCCAAGTTTAGATTACAGCCCCCACCCGATAGTGTGGGGAGGAGACTTCAATGTGGCACTGCAGGGAACCCTAGACCGCTCTAGCGATAGGCAACAACATTCACACTCGGCGGAATTTCTCAATACACTTAAGAAGAGTCATAATATCATACTGTATGTTAACAAAATCCAGAGAGTTGTTAAAAAACAAAGGTTAAAGTGATATAGTTAGGACTGGTAATAATATCTTAATTTACGTTTGAAAAACTCAGAACTTCACTGAATAAACCAAAGAATAAAGTGGTGTTCTAGCTAGGCCTTGTAATAGCGTAACAAACATTGGTAAATGCAATAGGTTTTCCTTATGTGATTAATTATTTTTGTTGTTGTTGTAGGTTGTTGAGGAGTTTGGCCATATAAATTACTGAAACTCCATAAAAGTGTTATGACTTGGTTATTGAAAAAAGCAATATATTGTGCAGTAACTGGTGGTAATATAAAGCCGGGAGATTAGGTAAAGGGGAGGACAGAAAAAAAAAGTGCAGGCGACAAGCACGCTTGAAATGCGTGCTGACATGAGGAGATTAAATTAAAAGCGTCAAACAAACAAAACAATGCAGCCGAAAAGCAAGCAAAGCATATGCAACCCTAATGAAATATCTACGCCGTCCGTGAAGTCGTTGACTAATATAGAGCAAAGGCATACAAACAGTAGGACATTAGAAGAATGATACACACCCATAAATAAACCTTTGGGAAGGCCATGACTTTAATGTACAATATACAACAAATATATATGCATTCAGTAAGGTCAACACGAGGAGATAAGGTGAAAGGTGGAATTCAACTAAAATGAAATGCAGCCCACAACGTTCTCCCAATAACAATATGAGCAACATGTTTTAGTACGGTTGTGATTTCGGGGGTGGGAAGAGGCATCGGAGAAACTACGAGAAGATGAGCTAAAAGGCGTCTTCGTGCATTCAGCCCCTCACTCTGTGAATCTAGAAAAGAGAATTGCTGGCAGAAGTATGCTGACATCAAAAGTCACCATTTTTAAACAGTCAAGACAATTCACAGGCTCTAGGATCTGAGAATAGACCACACCTATCGAAATGGCTAAGTGAAATAAAAAAAATATATATTTTCAGGAATAGTCTGTGGAATTCCTGAAAACAAATTTAGAGACCATAGATTATTCCACAGGATAGTTTTAGTGTGTAATTTGAAGATTCTCAAATTTCCACAAATTGCACAAATTTCATGCATTCAAAGAACTATCATCTGATGTTGAGTGCATCCAGAGAAATGAAAAACATAGAAATCCACAGAATAAAATCCATTCTTCCTGAGCATGGGTTAGTTTTCACCCTAGGACTCCAAGAAGCAGAATATGGCGTAACACTTGCCTCTGTTTTGCAGGTCAGAATCATTTCCCCAAACGTACCCATCCTGATTCACCAACGGGGCCTTCAATGTGGGGTAAGAAACCTTGCTAAATGAACGATAATTCCATCCTCAACCTTTGACCAGAGGTCGTCCACAAAATCTTCAGCGCCATATGATGGTTGGTTTTAGCAAATTGCAAACCGGGTCAAACTCCTTACTAAAAAGCTCCCAAACGCAAAATGTATGATGACTGCAGATTGACCTCTTTTGAACTCTGCCCATTTAGCAATGCCAAAGCTAGTGTTGCAGTTTCCACAGGGATACATTTCTGCAGCACTCTTGAGATACATTCAAGTGAGCAGAACATGAAAGAATACACAGCGGGCAGTGGTGTAGCAAGAGATGCTACTGGGCCTAAAGTAAGCAATGAAAATGGCACCACTGTCCCAAGGAACAGTAGTATAAAAGAGGCATCATTAGAGTACTGTGAGCTGCTCACGCACCTGGGCCCGGGTACCACTTGTTATGTTAAACATTGATGCAGACCGGCTGCCTAGAACGCAAAAAGGCGTGTGCACACCCAGTCCCATGTTTAACAGACTGGCTTCACATTGAGCAGAAAATATATATCTGAGTCAGCTATTAAAGGGTCAGAATGGCTGCGACATTAATCAGTCTGATAGCACAGTGGATCATGCACCTGCTTAAGAGATCCGCCTGAAATGTAAAGGCCACGTGTTCCACTTCCTGACACCACTCAGCCTTTCAGTCTTCAGTATATTGTTAAGGGCACTGAGCTAGATCACATTACTGAGCCTTGCCACACACTGGTAGCAGCGCTGAATCGGGATGAGGCTGCAATGTGCAGCTTTGTGGTTTACATGCAGTAAGGCTATAGGATGCTGTAGCGAAGCTGATGAACACAAGGTGCCTGTTGTTTGTCTTTGAAAAATGATGCAGGCTTGGGGCGATGAATATGACATTTTATGTCAAGCTGCTGTAATGCATCTATATGTATGAGAGCGAACACTGGAGGCATCCAATCCTCTTGGTACATGTCCAGAATCTTTAATTCACTGTCATTTGAGCGCACTTTGCCAAGTCTTTAAGAGCTGACACTGGGGAGCTGTACTCAGAGCACACCAAGGGCCTGTTGAGCCAGGGGTGTGCTGCTGCCGCAAAGTGTATCTAATAAACACTAGTGTGCTCGGTTGGAACTACCCCCTTTCCAATCTGTTCAAGAAGTAATGGTTCATGCCGCACATTCATAACGCTCCATTACCTCTCTCGCGGCCTGGTTGATTCAACATACCTCATACCTGACATTGGCTTCCAGAGTGTGTGAGAAGCAAACAGATTCACAGATGCAACAGTGCTCAAGCCCAAACAGAGCGAGTATGCAGACGCATCGAAGGAGGTGCAAAGACATTTTCCTTCACTGTTGTCGGCTGACTAGGAGAGCATGCAGGAAGCTGAGGGCAACACATCAACTTATCAGCAAGCAGTATCTTTTCAGTTTCAAGGCGGGTGCGCTCTCGGAACTGTGCTACAGAAGCTGACTGCGTTCTAAAGTGACATGCAAAATGGTATGACGCGCCACATTAGAGCTACATATTTTGTTTTGTGTTGCTACGGCAACCGGGAAAGTGCAAGACGCGTTGTAAAGCACCATTTTAGTTTGGCAAAACATCGATCCCAATGAAGTTACAAATGCAGCATATGTGCTGCACTGCAACCAGTTTGAATCTCGTTTGGAGGCATAACATTCAAGCGCAGACTGTACAAAGCTGCATTTTAATGAAAAGGGAGGAACAGAGGCAGAATGACTTTTGTCTTAGAGTAGCGCTGGACCGAACATCTGACGGAGCTCATGTTATTCCGAGTTGGATGAAAAGTGAGACAAGTAGGAGTGCTGACAGCTTGCTCATAAGAAAGAAGTTCCATCAAAGTGGATGAAGTACTTGGGCCATGGGACACTGATAAGAGAAACACACAGAGGAACAATAGGAAATAGTGTGCTATAGCCCATAAAAATGGAGGAACAGTAAGTGGTAAGTACAGGAACCAATGAAAGGTAAGGGCAGGATGTAAGCCCCTTTTAACCCCTTCGCTGCTAGGCCTTTCCCCCCCCTGTGCTAAGCCTTTTTTTGGCTATTTGGGGTAGTGCGCGCTTAGGCCCCTGTAACTTTTTGACCACATAAGGTATCCACGCCAAATTTGCGTCCTTTTTTTCTAACATCATGGGGATTGTAAAGGTACCCAGGGTTTGTGGATTCCCCTGGAGGGGACCCAGAAATTAGCCAAAATACAGCAAAATATTGTTTTTTTGGGAAAAATGCGAAAAAGGGCTACAGATGAAAGCGTCTTGTTTTTCCCCCTGCAAATGGCATCAAAAAGGGGTTGTGGTGCTGAAATCACCATCTTCCCAGCTTTCAGGGACAAGCAGACTTTTGTCAGAAAACCAACTTTTTTACACCGTTTTGGCATTTTTCTGGGACATAGCCTATTTTTGCTATTTTTTGTGCTTTCAACCTCCTTCAAGTTAATGGTAGAAATGGGTATGAAACTAATAATGGATCCTGGAAAGCCATACATTTCTGAAAAGTAGATAAAATTCTGAATTCAGCAAGGGGTCATTTGTGTAGATCCTTAAAGTTTTCCTTATAGAAACTAACAGTTAAATAAAGGAAAAATTGAAAATTAGTTGAAAAAAACAGCCATTTGTGTCAACGTTTTCACCTGTAACTTCTTCTAATTATGACAGCTATTTGAAAGCAATATACTGTTATATCCGCTGGACCTTTCTGGTTGTGGGGATATATAGGACTTGTAGGTTCACCAAGAACCCGATGAACCCAGAGCCAATAACTGAGCAGCATCTTGCAATGGTTTTTTATTATGTACCGGGTATATAGCAATTATTTTGGGAACATGTATACATGGAAAAATTGTTATGAAAGACACCTATGTATTTCTGAAATGGGAACAAAATGTATATTTTAGAAACAGTAGATATTTGCACATTTCCGAAATTGGGAGTACCCATACTAGCATGAGAATTATAGGTCATTTTTCAAAATGACTTATTTTTTACACATTGTCTTTCATTTGGAAGGCAGAAATGCATCGAAAGTCAATAGGTAATAACAGTTGCTCTACAATTCTGTGTTACCCTAAGTCTCCAAATAAAAATGGTACCTCACTTGTGTGGGTAGGCCTAGTGGCCGCGAGAGGAAGCAGCGCAAAACGCAACGTGGACGCACCACATTTTCACAGTGAAAAATGACCCTTTTTTTGCAAAGTGCCTAGCTGTAGTTTTTGAACCCTAGCTCTGCGGGCACTTAGGGAAACCTAGCAAACCTATACATTTTTGAAAACTAGACACCCAGGGGAATTCAGAATGGGGTGACTTGACTGGCTCTCACCAGGTTCTGTTACCCAGAATCCCTTGCACACCTAAAAATTGGCAAAAAACCCATAATTTCCTCACTTTTCTGTGGTGGAAAGTTCTGGAATCTGCGTGGATCCACAAAATTCCATGCACCTCGCGTTCCCCAAGGTCTTCCGAAAACAATGGTACCTCACTTGTGTGGGTAGGCCTAGTGCCCGCGACAGGAAGCAGCGCAAAACGCAACGTGGACGCACCACATTTTCACAGTGAAAAATGACCCCTTTTTGCAAAGTGCCTAGCTGCAGTTTTTGAACCCTAGCTCTGCCGGCACTAAGGGAAACCTAGCAAACCTATATATTTTTCAAAAAATTCACGCAGGGGAATCAAGGATGGGGTGACTTAACTGGCTCTCACCAGGTTCTGTTACCCAGAATCCCTTGCAAACCTAAAAATTGGCAAAAAAACACATTATCCTCACTTTTCTGTGGTGGAAAGTTCTGGAATCTGCGTGGATCCACAAAATTCTACCCACCCCGCGTTCCCCAAGGTCTTCCGAAAAAAATGGTAGCTCACTTGTGTGGGTAGGCCTAGTGCCCTCGACAGGAAGCAGCGCAAAACGCAACATGGACGCACCACATTTTCACAGTGAAAAATGACCCTTTTTTGCAAAGTGCCTAGCTGTAGTTTTTGAACCCTAGCTCTGCCAGCACTTAGGGAAACCTAGCAAACCTATATATTTTTGAAAAGTAGACACCCAGGGGAATCCAGTATGGGGTGACTTGACTGACTCTCACCAGGTTCTGTTACCCAGAATCCCTTGCAAACCTAAAAAATTGGCAACAAAAACACATTTTCCTCACTTTTCTGTGGTGGAAAGTTCTGGAATCTGTGTGGATCCACAAAATTCCATGCACCCCGTGTTCCCCATGGTCTTCCGAAAAAAATGGTACCTCACTTGTGTGGGTAGGCCTAGTGCCCGCGACAGGAAGCAGCGCAAAACGCAAAGTGGACGCACCACATTTTCACAGTGAAAAATGACCCTTTTTTTGCAAAGTGCCTAGCTGTAGTTTTTGAACCCTAGCTCTGCCGGCACTTAGGGAAACCTAGCAAACCTATACATTTTTGAAAAGTAGACACCCAGGGGAATCCAGGATGGAGTGACTTGACTGGCTCTCACCAAGTTCTGTTAACCAGAATCCCTTGCAAACCTAAACAATTGGCAAAAAAAGCACATTTTCCTCACTTTTCTGTGGTGGAAAGTTCTGGAATCTGTGTGGATCCACAAATTCCACCCACCCCGCGTTCCCCAAGGTCTTCCAAAAACAATGGTACCTCACTTGTGTGGGTAGGCCTAGTGCCCGCAACAGGAAGCAGCACAAAACGCAACGTGGATGCACCACATTATCACAGTGAAAAATGACACTTTTTTTGCAAACTGCCTAGCTGTAGTTTTTGAACCCTAGCTCTGCCGGCAATTAGGGAAACCTAGCAAACCTATAAATTTTTGAAAAGTAGACACCCAGGGAATCCAGGATGGGGTGACTTGACTGGCTCTCACCAGGTTATGTTACCCAGAATCCCTTGCAAACCTAAATAATTGGCAAAAAAAACACATTTTCCTCACTTTTCTGTGGTGGAAAGTTCTGGAATCTGTGTGAATCCACAAAATTCCAGCCACCCCCGTTCCCCAAGGTCTTCCGAAAACAATGGTACCTCACTTGTGTGGGTAGGCCTAGTGGCCGCGAGAGGAAGCAGCGCAAAACGCGACGTGGACGCACCACATTTTCACAGTGAAAAATGACCCTTTTTTGCAAAGTGCCTAGCTGTAGTTTTTGAACCCTAGCTCTGCCGGCACTTAGGGAAAACTAGCAAACCTATATATTTTTGAAAAGTAGACACCCAGGGGAATCCAGTATGGGGTGACTTGACTGGCTCTCACCAGGTTCTGTTACCCAGAATCCCTTGCAAACCTAAAAATTGGCAAAAAAACACATTTTCCTCACTTTTCTGTGGTGGAAAGTTCTGGAATCTGTGTGGATCCACAAAATTCCATGCACCCCGTGTTCCCCATGGTCTTTCGAAAAAAATGGTACCTCACTTGTGTGGGTAGGCCTAGTGCCCGCGACAGGAAGCAGCGCAAAACGCAAAGTGGACGCACCACATTTTCACAGTGAAAAATGACCCTTTTTTGCAAAGTGCCTAGCTGTAGTTTTTGAACCCTAGCTCTGCCGGCACTTAGGGAAACCTAGCAAACCTATAAATTTTTGAAAAGTAGACACCCAGGGGAATCCAGGATGAAGTGACCTGACTGGCTCTCACCAAGTTCTGTTAACCAGAATCCCTTGCAAACCTAAAAAATTGGCAAAAAAAGCACATTTTCCTCACTTTTCTGTGGTGGAAAGTTCTGGAATCTGTGTGGATCCACAAATTCCACCCACCCCGCGTTCCCCAAGGTCTTCCAAAAACAATGGTACCTCACTTGTGTGGGTAGGCCTAGTGCCCGCAACAGGAAGCAGCGCAAAACGCAACGTGGATGCACCACATTTTCACAGTGAAAAATGACCCTTTTTTGCAAACTGCCTAGCTGTAGTTTTTTAACCCTTGCTCTGCCGGCACTTAGGGAAACCTAGCAAACCTATACATTTTTGAAAAGTAGACACCCAGGGGAATCCAGGATGGGGTGACTTGACTGGCTCTCACCAGGTTCTGTTACCCAGAATCCCTTGCAAACCTAAAAAATTTGCAAACAAAACACATTTTCCTCACTTTTCTGTGGTGGAAAGTTCTGGAATCTGTGTGAATCCACAAAATTCCAGCCACCCCCGTTCCCCAAGGTCTTCCGAAAACAATGGTACCTCACTTGTGTGGGTAGGCCTAGTGGCCGCGAGAGGAAGCAGCACAAAACGCAACGTGGACGCACCACATTTTCACAGTGAAAAATGACCCTTTTTTTGCAAAGTGCCTAGCTGTAGTTTTTGAACCCTAGCTCTGCCGGCACTTAGGGAAACCTAGCAAACCTATATATTTTTGAAAAGTAGACACCCAGGGGAATCCAGTATGGGGTGACTTGACTGGCTCTCACCAGGTTCTGTTACCCAGAATCCCTTGCAAACCTAAAAATTGGCAAAAAAACACATTTTCCTCACTTTTCTGTGGTGGAAAGTTCTGGAATCTGTGTGTATCCACAAAATTCCATGCACCCCGTGTTCCCCATGGTCTTCTGAAAAAAATGGTACCTCACTTGTGTGGGTAGGCCTAGTGCCCGCGACAGGAAGCAGCACAAAACGCAAAGTGGACGCACCACATTTTCACAGTGAAAAATGACCCTTTTTTTGCAAAGTGCCTAGCTGTAGTTTTTGAACCCTAGCTCTGCCGGCACTTAGGGAAACCTAGCAAACCTATACATTTTTGAAAAGTAGACACCCAGGGGAATACAGTATGGGGTGACTTGACTGGCTCTCACCAGGTTCTGTTACCCAGAATCCCTTGCAAACCTAAAAAATTGGCAAAAAACCCACATTTTCCTCACTTTTCTGTGGTGGAAAGTTCTGGAATCTGTGTGAATCCACAAAATTCCAGCCACCCCCGTTCCCCAAGGTCTTCCGAAACAATGGTACCTCACTTGTGTGGGTAGGCCTAGTGGCCACGAGAGGAAGCAGCGCAAAACGCAACGTGAACGCACCACATTTTCATATTGAAAAATGACCCTTTTTTTGCAAAGTGCCTAGCTGTAGTTTTTTAACCCTAGCTCTGCCGGCACTTAGGGAAACCTAGCAAACCTATACATTTTTGAAACGTAGACACCCAGGGGAATCCAGGATGGGGTGACTTGACTGGCTCTCACCAGGTTCTGTTACCCAGAACCCCTTGCAAACCTAAACAATTGCCAAAAAACACATTTTCCTCACTTTTCTGTGGTGGAAAGTTCTGGAATCTGTGTGGATCCACAAAATTCCAGCCACCCCGCGTTCCCCAAGGTCTTCTGAAAACAATGGTCCCTCACTTGTGTGGGTAGGCCTTGTGCCCGCGACAGGAAGCAGCGCAAAACGCAAAGTGGACGCACCACATTTTCACAGTGAAAAATGACCCTTTTTTGCAAAGTGCCTAGCTGTAGTTTTTGAACCCTAGCTCTGCCGGCACTTAGAGAAACCTAGCAAACCTATACATTTTTGAAAAGTAGACACCCAGGGAATCCAGGATGGGGTGACTTGACTGGCTCTCACCAGGTTCTGTTACCCAGAATCCCTTGCAAACATAAAAAATTGGCAAAAAAACACATTTTCCTCACTTTTCTGTGGTGGAAAGTTCTGGAATCTGCGTGGATCCACAACATTCCACCCACCCCGCGTTCCCCAAGGTCTTCCAAAAAAATGGTATCTCACTTGTGTGGGTAGGCCTAGTGCCCGCGACAGGTAGCAGCGCAAAACGCAACGTGGACGCAGCACATTTTCACAGTGAAAAATGACCCTTTTTTGCAAAGTGCCTAGTTGTAGTTTGTGAACCCTAGCTCTGCCGGCACTTAAGGAAACCTAGCAAACCTATACATTTTTGAAAAGTAGACACCCAGGGGAATCCAGGATGGGGTGACTTGACTGGCTCTCACCAGGTTCTGTTACCCAGAATCCCTTGCAAACCTAAAAAATTGGCAAAAAAACACATTTTCCTCACTTTTCTGTGGTGGAAAGTTCTGGAATCTGCGTGGATCCACAACATTCCACCCACCCGCGTTCCCCAAGGTCTTCCAAAAAAAATGGTATCTCACTTGTGTGGGTAGGCCTAGTGCCCGCGACAGGTAGCAGCGCAAAACGCAACGTGGACGCACCACATTTTCACAGTGAAAAATGACCCTTTTTTGCAAAGTGCCTAGCTGTAGTTTTTGAACCCTAGCTCTGCCGGCACTTAAGGAAACCTAGCAAACCTATACATTTTTGAAAAGTAGACACCCAGGGGAATCCAGGATGGGGTGACTTGACTGGCTCTCACCAGGTTCTGTTACCCAGAATCCCTTGCAAACCTAAAAAATTGGCCAAAAAAACACATTTTCCTCACTTTTCTGTGGTGGAAAGTTCTGGAATCTGTGTGTATCCACAAAATTCCATGCACCCCGTGTTCCCCATGGTCTTCCGAAAAAAATGGTACCTCACTTGTGTGGGTAGTCCTAGTGCCCGCGACAGGAAGCAGCACAAAACGCAAAGTGGACGCACCACATTTTCACAGTGAAAAATGACCCTTTTTTTGCAAAGTGCCTAGCTGTAGTTTTTTAACCCTAGCTCTGCCGGCACTTAGGGAAACCTAGCAAACCTATACATTTTTGAAAAGTAGACACCCAGGGGAATACAGTATGGGGTGACTTGACTGGCTCTCACCAGGTTCTGTTACCCAGAATCCCTTGCAAACCTAAAAATTGGCAAAAAACCCACATTTTCCTCACTTTTCTGTGGTGGAAAGTTCTGGAATCTGTGTGAATCCACAAAATTCCAGCCACCCCCGTTCCCCAAGGTCTTCCGAAACAATGGTACCTCACTTGTGTGGGTAGGCCTAGTGGCCGCGAGAGGAAGCAGCGCAAAACGCAACGTGAACGCACCACATTTTCACATTGAAAAATGACCCTTTTTTTGCAAAGTGCCTAGCTGTAGTTTTTTAACCCTAGCTCTGCCGGCACTTAGGGAAACCTAGCAAACCTATACATTTTTGAAACGTAGACACCCAGGGGAATCCAGGATGGGGTGACTTGACTGGCTCTCACCAGGTTCTGTTACCCAGAACCCCTTGCAAACCTAAACAATTGGCAAAAAAAACACATTTTCCTCACTTTTCTGTGGTGGAAAGTTCTGGAATCTGCGTGGATCCACAACATTCCACCCACCCCGCGTTCCCCAAGGTCTTCCAAAAAAAATGGTATCTCACTTGTGTGGGTAGGCCTAGTGCCCGCGACAGGTAGCAGCGCAAAACGCAACGTGGATGCACCACATTTTCACAGTGAAAAATGACCCTTTTTTTGCAAAGTGCCTAGCTGTAGTTTTTGAACCCTAGCTCTGCCGGCACTTAAGGAAACCTAGCAAACCTATACATTTTTGAAAAGTAGACACCCAGGGGAATCCAGGATGGGGTGACTTGACTGGCTCTCACCAGGTTCTGTTACCCAGAATCCCTTGCAAACCTAAAAAATTGGCCAAAAAACACATTTTCCTCACTTTTCTGTGGTGGAAAGTTCTGGCATGTGCGTGGATCCACAAAATTCCACCCACCCCGCGTTCCCCAAGGTCTTCCCAAAAAATGGTAGCTCACTTGTGTGAGTAGGCCTAGTGCCCGCGACAGGAAGCAGCGCAAAACGCAACGTGGACGCACCACATTTTCACAGTGAAACATGACCCTTTTTTGCAAAGTGCCTAGCTGTAGTTTTTGAACCCTAGCTCTGCCGGCATTTAGGGAAACCTAGCAAACCTATACATTTTTGAAAAGTAGACACCCAGGAGAATCCAGGATGGGGTGACTTGACTGGCTTTCACCAGGTTCTGTTACCCAGAATCCCTTGCAAACCTAAAAAATTGGCAAAAAAACACAATTTCCTCACTTTTCTGTGGTGGAAAGTTCTGGAATCTGCGTGGATCCACAAAATTCTACCCACCCCGTGTTCCCCATGGTCTTCCGAAAAAAATGGTACCTCACTTGTGTGGGTAGGCCTAGTGCCCGCGACAGGAAGCAGCACAAAACGCAAAGTGGACGCACCACATTTTCACAGTGAAAAATGACCCTTTTTTGCAAACTGCCTAGCTGTAGTTTTTGAACCCTAGCTCTGCCAGCACTTAGGGAAACCTAGCAAACCTATACATTTTTGAAAAGTAGACACCCAGGGGAATCCAGTATGGGGTGACTTGACTGGCTCTCACCAGGTTCTGTTACCCAGAATCCCTTGCAAACCTAAAAAATTGGCAAAAAACCACATTTTCCTCACTTTTCTGTGGTGGAAAGTTCTGGAATCTGTGTGTATCCACAAAATTCCAGCCACCCCCGTTCCCCAAGGTCTTCCGAAACAATGGTACCTCACTTGTGTGGGTAGGCCTAGTGGCCGCGAGAGGAAGCAGCGCAAAACGCAACGTGGACGCACCACATTTTCACAGTGAAAAATGACCCTTTTTTTGCAAAGTGCCTAGCTGTAGTTTTTGAACCCTAGCTCTGCCGGCACTTAGGGAAACCTAGCAAACCTATACATTTTTGAAACATAGACACCCAGGGGAATGCAGGATGGGGTGACTTGACTGGCTCTCACCAGGTTCTGTTACCCAGAATCCCTTGCAAACCTAAAAAATTGGCAAAAAACACATTTTCCTCACTTTTCTGTGGTGGAAAGTTCTGGAATCTGCGTGGATCCACAACATTCCACCCACCCCGCGTTCCCCAAGGTCTTCCAAAAAAATGGTATTTCACTTGTGTGGGTAGGCCTAGTGCCCGCGACAGGTAGCAGCGCAAAACGCAACGTGGACGCACCACATTTTCACAGTGAAAAATGACCCTTTTTTGCAAAGTGCCTAGCTGTAGTTTTTGAACCCTAGCTCTGCCGGCACTTAAGGAAACCTAGGAAACCTATACATTTTTGAAAAGTAGACACCCAGGGGAATCCAGGATGGGGTGACTTGACTGGCTCTCACCAGGTTCTGTTACCCAGAATCCCTTGCAAACCTAACAAATTGGCAAAAAAAAAACATTTTCCTCACTTTTCTGTGGTGGAAAGTTCTGGAATCTGCGTGGATCCACAAAATTCCACCCACCCCGCGTTCCCCAACGTCTTCCAAAAAAAATGGTAGCTCACTTGTGTGGGTAGGCCTAGTGCCCGCGACAGGAAGCAGCGCAAAACGCAACGTGGACGCACCACATTTTCACAGTGAAAAATGACCCTTTTTTTGCAAAGTGCCTAGCTGTAGTTTTTGAACCCTAGCTCTGCCGGCACTTAGGGAAACCTAGCAAACCTATACATTTTTGAAAAGTAGACACCCAGGGGAATCCAGGATGGGGTGACTTGACTGGCTTTCACCAGGTTCTGTTACCCAGAATCCCTTGCAAACCTAAAAAATTGGCAAACAAAACACATTTTCCTCACTTTTCTGTGGTGGAAAGTTCTGGAATCTGCGTGGATCCACAACATTCTACCCACCCCGCGTTCCCCAAGGTCTTCCCAAAAAAATGGTAGCTCACTTGTGTGGGTAGGCCTAGTGCCCGTGACAGGAAGCAGCGCAAAACGCAACGTGGACGCACCACATTTTCACAGTGAAAAATGACTCTTTTTTGCAAAGTGCCTAGCTGTAGTTTTTGAACCCTAGCTCTGCCGGCACTTAGAGAAACCTAGCAAACCTATACATTTTTGAAAAGTAGACACCCAGGGGAATCCAGGATGGGGTGACTTGACTGGCTCTCACCAGGTTCTGTTACCCAGAATCCCTTGCAAACCTAACAAATTGTCAAAAAAAAACATTTTCCTCACTTTTCTGTGGTGGAAAGTTCTGGAATCTGCGTGGATCCACAAAATTCCACCCACCCCGCGTTCCCCAACGTCTTCCAAAAAAAATGGTAGCTCACTTGTGTGGGTAGGCCTAGTGCCCGCGACAGGAAGCAGCGCAAAACGCAACGTGGACGCACCACATTTTCACTCTGAAAAATGACCCTTTTTTTGCAAAGTGCCTAGCTGTAGTTTTTGAACCCTAGCTCTGTCGGCACTTAGGGAAACCTAGCAAACCTATACATTTTTGAAAAGTAGACACCCAGGGGAATCCAGGATGGAGTGACTTGACTGGCTCTCACCAGGTTCTGTTACCCAGAATCCCTTGCAAACCTAAAAATTGGCAAGAAAAACACATTTTCCTCACTTTTCTGTGGTGGAAAGTTCTGGAATCTGCGTGGATCCACAACATTCCACCCACCCCGCGTTCCCCAAGGTCTTCCAAAAAAATGGTATCTCACTTGTGTGGGTAGGCCTAGTGCCCGCGACAGGTAGCAGCGCAAAACGCAACGTGGACGCACCACATTTTCACAGTGAAAAATGACCCTTTTTTTGCAAAGTGCCTAGCTGTAGTTTTTGAAGCCTAGCTCTGCCGGCACTTAAGGAAACCTAGCAAACCTATACATTTTTGAAAAGTAGACACCCAGGGAAATCCAGGATGGGGTGACTTGACTGGCTCTCACCAGGTTCTGTTACCCAGAATCCCTTGCAAACCTAAAAATTGGCAAAAAAACACATTTTCCTCACTTTTCTGTGGTGGAAAGTTCTGGAATCTGCCTGGATCCACAAAATTCCACCCACCCCGCGTTCCCCAAGGTCTTCCAAAAAAATGGCAGCTCACTTGTGTGGGTAGCCCTAGTGCCCGCGACAGGAAGCAGCGCAAAACGCAACGTGGACGCACCACATTTTCACAGTGAAAAATGACCCTTTTTTGCAAAGTGGCTAGCTGTAGTTTTTGAACCCTAGCTCTGCCGGCACTTAGGGAAACCTAGCAAACCTATACATTTTTGAAAAGTAGACACCCAGGGGAATCCAGGATGGGGTGACTTGACTGGCTTTCACCAGGTTCTGTTACCCAGAATCCCTTGCAAACCTAAAGAATTGGCAAAAAAACACAATTTCCTCACTTTTCTGTGGTGGAAAGTTCTGGAATCTGCGTGGATCCACAAAATTCTACCCACCCCGCGTTCCCCAAGGTCTTCCCAAAAAATGGTAGCTCACTTGTGTGGGTAGGCCTAGTGCCCGCGACAGGAAGCAGCGCAAAACGCAACGTGGACGCACCACATTTTCACAGTGAAAAATGACCCTTTTTTTGCAAAGTGCCTAGCTGTAGTTTTTGAACCTTAGCTCTGCCGGCACTTAGGGAAACCTAGCAAACCTATACATTTTTGAAAAGTAGACACCCAGGGGAATCCAGGATGGGGTGACTTGACTGGCTCTCACCAGGTTCTGTTACCCAGAATCCCTTGCAAACCTAACAAATTGGCAAAAAAACACATTTTCCTCACTTTTCTGTGGTGGAAAGTTCTGGAATCTGCGTGGATCCACAAAATTCCACCCACCCCGCTTTCCCCAGGTCTTCCAAAAAAATGGTAGCTCACTTGTGTGGGTAGGCCTAGTGCCCGCAATAGGAAGCAGCGCAAAACGCAACGTGGACGCACCACATTTTCACTCTGAAAAATGACCCTTTTTTTGCAAAGTGCCTAGCTGTAGTTTTTGAACCCTAGCTCTGCCGGCATTTAGGGAAACCTAGCAACCCTATACATTTTTGTAAAGTAGACACCCAGGGGAATCCAGGATGGGGTGACTTGACTGGCTCTCACCAGGTTCTGTTACCCAGAATCCCTTGCAAACCTAAAAATTGGCAAAAAACACATTTTCCTCACTTTTCTATGGTGGAAAGTTCTGGAATCTGCCTGGATCCACAAAATTCCACCCACCCCGCGTTCCCCAAGGTCTTCCAAAAAAATGGTAGCTCACTTGTGTGGGTAGCCCTAGTGCCCGCGACAGGAAGCAGCGCAAAACGCAACGTGGACGCACCACATTTTCACAGTGAAAAATGACCCTTTTTTTGCAAAGTGGCTAGCTGTAGTTTTTGAACCCTAGCTCTGCCGGCACTTAGGGAAACCTAGCAAACCTATACATTTTTGAAAAGTAGACACCCAGGGGAATCCAGGATGGGGTGACTTGACTGGCTTTCACCAGGTTCTGTTACCCAGAATCCCTTGCAAACCTAAAAATTGGCAAAAGAACACATTTTCCTCACTTTTCTGTGGTGGAAAGTTCTGGAATCTGCGTGGATCCACAAAATTCTACCCACCCCGTGTTCCCCAAGGTCTTCCCAAAAAAATGGTAGCTCACTTGTGTGGGTAGGCCTAGTGCCCGCGACAGGAAGCAGCGCAAAACGCAACGTGGACGCACCACATTTTCACCGTGAAAAATGACTCTTTTTTTGCAAAGTGCCTAGCTGTAGTTTTTGAACCCTAGCTCTGCCGGCACTTAGGGAAACCTAGCAAACCTATACATTTTTGAAAAGTAGACACCCAGGGGAATCCAGGATGGGGTGACTTGACTGGCTCTCACCAGGTTCTGTTACCCAGAATCCCTTGCAAACCTAACAAATTGTCAAAAAGAACACATTTTCCTCAATTTTCTGTGGTGGAAAGTTCTGGAATCTGCGTGGATCCACAAAATTCTACCCACCCCGCGTTCCCCAACGTCTTCCAAAAAAAATGGTAGCTCACTTGTGTGGGTAGGCCTAGTGCCCGCGACAGGAAGCAGCGCAAAACGCAACGTGTACGCACCACATTTTCACTTTGAAAAATGACCCTTTTTTTGCAAAGTGCCTAGCTGTAGTTTTTGAACCCTAGCTCTGTCGGCACTTAGGGAAACCTAGCAAACCTATACATTTTTGAAAAGTAGACACCCAGGGAATCCAGGATGGAGTGACTTGACTGGCTATCACCAGGTTCTGTTACCCAGAATCCCTTGCAAACCTAAAAAATTGGCAAGAAAAACACATTTTCCTCACTTTTCTGTGGTGGAAAGTTCTGGAATCTGCGTGGATCCACAACATTCCACCCACCCCGCGTTCCCCAAGGTCTTCCAAAAAAATGGTATCTCACTTGTGTGGGTAGGCCTAGTGCCCGCGACAGGTAGCAGCGCAAAACGCAACGTGGACGCACCACATTTTCACAGTGAAAAATGACCCTTTTTTTGCAAAGTGCCTAGCTGTAGTTTTTGAAGCCTAGCTCTGCCGGCACTTAAGGAAACCTAGCAAACCTATACATTTTTGAAAAGTAGACACCCAGGGAAATCCAGGATGGCGTGACTTGACTGGCTCTCACCAGGTTCTGTTACCCAGAATCCCTTGCAAACCTAAAAATTGGCAAAAAACACATTTTCCTCACTTTTCTGTGGTGAAAAGTTCTGGAATCTGCCGGGATCCACAAAATTCCACCCACCCCGCGTTCCCCAAGGTCTTCCCAAAAAAATGGCAGCTCACTTGTGTGGGTAGCCCTAGTGCCCGCGACAGGAAGCAGCGCAAAACGCAACGTGGACGCACCACATTTTCACAGTGAAAAATGACCCTTTTTTGCAAAGTGGCTAGCTGTAGTTTTTGAACCCTAGCTCTGCCGGCACTTAGGGAAACCTAGCAAACCTATACATTTTTGAAAAGTAGACACCCAGGGGAATCCAGGATGGGGTGACTTGACTGGCTTTCACCAGGTTCTGTTACCCAGAATCCCTTGCAAACCTAAAGAATTGGCAAAAAAAACACAATTTCCTCACTTTTCTGTGGTGGAAAGTTCTGGAATCTGCGTGGATCCACAAAATTCTACCCACCCCGCGTTCCCCAAGGTCTTCCCAAAAAATGGTAGCTCACTTGTGTGGGTAGGCCTAGTGCCCGCGACAGGAAGCAGCGCAAAACGCAACGTGGACGCACCACATTTTCACAGTGAAAAATGACCCTTTTTTTGCAAAGTGCCTAGCTGTAGTTTTTGAACCCTAGCTCTGCCGGCACTTAGGGAAACCTAGCAAACCTATACATTTTTGAAAAGTAGACACCCAGGGGAATCCAGGATGGGGTGACTTGACTGGCTCTCACGAGGTTCTGTTACCCAGAATCCCTTGCAAACCTAACAAATTGGCAAAAAAAAACATTTTCCTCACTTTTCTGTGGTGGAAAGTTCTGGAATCTGCGTGGATCCACAAAATTCCACCCACCCCGCTTTCCCCCAGGTCTTCCCAAAAAAATGGTAGCTCACTTGTGTGGGTAGGCCTAGTGCCCGCAATAGGAAGCAGCGCAAAACGCAACGTGGACGCACCACATTTTCACTCTGAAAAATGACCCTTTTTTGCAAAGTGCCTAGCTGTAGTTTTTGAACCCTAGCTCTGCCGGCATTTAGGGAAACCTAGCAACCCTATACATTTTTGTAAAGTAGACACCCAGGGGAATCCAGGATGGGGTGACTTGACTGGCTTTCACCAGGTTCTGTTACCCAGAATCCCTTGCAAACCTAAAAAATTGGCAAAAAAACACATTTTCCTCACTTTTCTATGGTGGAAAGTTCTGGAATCTGCCTGGATCCACAAAATTCCACCCACCCCGCGTTCCCCAAGGTCTTCCAAAAGAAATGGTAGCTCACTTGTGTGGGTAGCCCTAGTGCCCGCGACAGGAAGCAGCGCAAAACGCAACGTGGACGCACCACATTTTCACAGTGAAAAATGATCCTTTTTTTGCAAAGTGGCTAGCTGTAGTTTTTGAACCCTAGCTCTGCCGGCACTTAGGGAAACCTAGCAAACCTATACATTTTTGAAAAGTAGACACCCAGGGGAATCCAGGATGGGGTGACTTGACTGGCTTTCACCAGGTTCTGTTACCCAGAATCCCTTGCAAACCTAAAAATTGGCAAAAAGAACACATTTTCCTCACTTTTCTGTGGTGGAAAGTTCTGGAATCTGCGTGGATCCACAAAATTCTACCCACCCCGCGTTCCCCAAGGTCTTCCCCAAAAAATGGTAGCTCACTTGTGTGGGTAGGCCTAGTGCCCGCGACAGGAAGCAGCGCAAAACGCAACGTGGACGCACCACATTTTCACCGTGAAAAATGACTCTTTTTTTGCAAAGTGCCTAGCTGTAGTTTTTTAACCCTAGCTCTGCCGGCACTTAGGGAAACCTAGCAAACCTTTACATTTTTGAAAAGTAGACACCCAGGGGAATCCAGGATGGGGTGACTTGACTGGCTCTCACCAGGTTCTGGGACCCAGAATCCCTTGCAAACCTAACAAATTGGCAAAAAAAAAAAAATTCCTCACTTTTCTGTGGTGGAAAGTTCTGGAATCTGCGTGGATCCACAAAATTCCACCCACCGCGTTCCCCAAGGTCTTCCAAAAAAAATGGTAGCTCACTTGTGTGGGTAGGCCTAGTGCCCGCGACAGGAAGCAGCGCAAAACGCAACGTGGACGCACCACATTTTCACAGTGAAAAATGACCCTTTTTTTGCAAAGTGCCTAGCTGTAGTTTTTGAACCCTAGCTCTGCCGGCACTTAAGGAAACCTAGCAAACCTATACATTTTTGAAAGGTAGACACCCAGGGAAATCCAGGATGGGGTGACTTGACTGGCTCTCACCAGGTTCTGTTACCCAGAATCCCTTGCAAACCTAAAAAATTGGCAAAAAAACATATTTTCCTCACTTTTCTGTGGTGGAAAGTTCTGGAATCTGCCTGGATCCACAAAATTCCACCCACCCCGCGTTCCCCAAGGTCTTCCAAAAAAATGGTAGCTCACTTGTGTGGGTAGCCCTAGTGCCCGCGACAGGAAGCAGCGCAAAACGCAACGTGGACGCACCACATTTTCACAGTGAAAAATGACCCTTTTTTTGCAAAGTGGCTAGCTGTAGTTTTTAACCCTAGCTCTGCCGGCACTTAGGGAAACCTAGCAAACCTATACATTTTTGAAAAGTAGACACCCAGGGAATCCAGGATGGGGTGACTTGACTGGCTTTCACCAGGTTCTGTTACCCAGAATCCCTTGCAAACCTAAAAAATTGGCAAAAAAACACAATTTCCTCACTTTTCTGTGGTGGAAAGTTCTGGAATCTGCGTGGATCCACAAAATTCTACCCACCCCGCGTTCCCCAAGGTCTTCCCCAAAAAATGGTAGCTCACTTGTGTGGGTAGGCCTAGTGCCCGCGACAGGAAGCAGCGCAAAACGCAACGTGGACGCACCACATTTTCACAGTGAAAAATGACCCTTTTTTTGCAAAGTGCCTAGCTGTAGTTTTTGAACCCTAGCTCTGCCGGCACTTAGGGAAACCTAGCAAACCTATACATTTTTGAAAAGTAGACACCCAGGGGAATCCAGGATGGGGTGACTTGACTGGCTCTCACCAGGTTCTGTTACCCAGAATCCCTTGCAAACCTAACAAATTGGCAAAAAAAACATTTTCCTCACTTTTCTGTGGTGGAAAGTTCTGGAATCTGCGTGGATCCACAAAATTCCACCCACCCCGCGTTCCCCAGGTCTTCCAAAAAAATGGTAGCTCACTTGTGTGGGTAGGCCTAGTGCCCGCAACAGGAAGCAGCGCAAAACGCAACGTGGACGCACCACATTTTCACTCTGAAAAATGACCCTTTTTTGCAAAGTGCCTAGCTGTAGTTTTTGAACCCTAGCTCTGCCGGCATTTAGGGAAACCTAGCAACCCTATACATTTTTGTAAAGTAGACACCCAGGGAATCCAGGATGGGGTGACTTGACTGGCTCTCACCAGGTTCTGTTACCCAGAATCCCTTGCAAACCTAAAAAATTGGCAAAAAAACACATTTTCCTCACTTTTCTATGGTGGAAAGTTCTGGAATCTGCCTGGATCCACAAAATTCCACCCACCCCGCGTTCCCCAAGGTCTTCCCAAAAAAATGGTAGCTCACTTGTGTGGGTAGCCCTAGTGCCCGCGACAGGAAGCAGCGCAAAACGCAACGTGGACGCACCACATTTTCACAGTGAAAAATGACCCTTTTTTTGCAAAGTGGCTAGCTGTAGTTTTTGAACCCTAGCTCTGCCGGCACTTAGGGAAACCTAGCAAACCTATACATTTTTGAAAAGCAGACACCCAGGGGAATCCAGGATGGGGTGACTTGACTGGCTCTCACCAGGTTCTGTTACCCAGAATCCCTTGCAAACCTAAAAATTGGCAAAACAAACACATTTTCCTCACTTTTCTGTGGTGGAAAGTTCTGGAATCTGCGTGGATCCACAACATTCCACCCACCCCGCGTTCCCCAAGGTCTTCCAAAAAAATGGTATCTCACTTGTGTGGGTAGGCCTAGTGCCCGCGACAGGAAGCAGCGCAAAACGCAACGTGGATGCACCACATTTTCACAGTGAAAAATGACCCTTTTTTGCAAAGTGCCTAGCTGTAGTTTTTGAACCCTAGCTCTGCCGGCACTTAGGGAAACCTAGCAAACCTATACATTTTTGAAAAGTAGACACCCAGGGGAATCCAGGATGGGGTGACTTGACTGGCTCTCACCAGGTTCTGTTACCCAGAATCCCTTGCAAACCTAAAAAATTGGCCAAAAAACACATTTTCCTCACTTTTCTGTGGTGGAAAGTTCTGGAATCTGCGTGGATCCACAAAATTCCACCCACCCCGCGTTCCCCAAGGTCTTCCCAAAAAATGGTAGCTCACTTGTGTGAGTAGGCCTAGTGCCCGCGACAGGAAGCAGCGCAAAACGCAACGTGGACGCACCACATTTTCACAGTGAAACATGACCCTTTTTTTGCAAAGTGCCTAGCTGTAGTTTTTGAACCCTAGCTCTGCCGGCACTTAGGGAAACCTAGCAAACCTATACATTTTTGAAAAGTAGACACCCAGGAGAATCCAGGATGGGGTGACTTGACTGGCTCTCACCAGGTTCTGTTACCCAGAATCCCTTGCAAACCTAAAAATTGGCAAAAAAACACAATTTCCTCACTTTTCTGTGGTGGAAAGTTCTGGAATCTGCGTGGATCCACAAAATTCTACCCACCCCGTGTTCCCCATGGTCTTCCGAAAAAAATGGTACCTCACTTGTGTGGGTAGGCCTAGTGCCCGCGACAGGAAGCAGCACAAAACGCAAAGTGGACGCACCACATTTTCACAGTGAAAAATGACCCTTTTTTGCAAACTGCCTAGCTGTAGTTTTTGAACCCTAGCTCTGCCAGCACTTAGGGAAACCTAGCAAACCTATACATTTTTGAAAAGTAGACACCCAGGGGAATCCAGGATGGGGTGACTTGACTGGCTCTCACCAGGTTCTGTTACCCAGAATCCCTTGCAAACCTAAAAATTGGCAAAAAAACCACATTTTCCTCACTTTTCTGTGGTGGAAAGTTCTGGAATCTGTGTGTATCCACAAAATTCCAGCCACCCCGCGTTCCCCAAGGTCTTCCGAAACAATGGTACCTCACTTGTGTGGGTAGGCCTAGTGGCCGCGAGAGGAAGCAGCGCAAAACGCAACGTGGACGCACCACATTTTCACAGTGAAAAATGACCCTTTTTTGCAAAGTGCCTAGCTGTAGTTTTTGAACCCTAGCTCTGCCGGCACTTAGGGAAACCTAGCAAACCTATACATTTTTGAAACGTAGACACCCAGGGGAATCCAGGATGGGGTGACTTGACTGGCTCTCACCAGGTTCTGTTACCCAGAATCCCTTGCAAACCTAAAAATTGGCAAAAAAACACATTTTCCTCACTTTTCTGTGGTGGAAAGTTCTGGAATCTGCGTGGATCCACAACATTCCACCCACCCCGCGTTCCCCAAGGTCTTCCAAAAAAATGGTATCTCACTTGTGTGGGTAGGCCTAGTGCCCGCGACAGGTAGCAGCGCAAAACGCAACGTGGACGCACCACATTTTCACAGTGAAAAATGACCCTTTTTGCAAAGTGCCTAGCTGTAGTTTTTGAACCCTAGCTCTGCCGGCACTTAAGGAAACCTAGCAAACCTATACATTTTTGAAAAGTAGACACCCAGGGGAATCCAGGATGGGGTGACTTGACTGGCTCTCACCAGGTTCTGTTACCCAGAATCCCTTGCAAACCTAACAAATTGTCAAAAAAAAACATTTTCCTCACTTTTCTGTGGTGGAAAGTTCTGGAATCTGCGTGGATCCACAAAATTCCACCCACCCCGCGTTCCCCAACGTCTTCCAAAAAAATGGTAGCTCACTTGTGTGGGTAGGCCTAGTGCCCGCGACAGGAAGCAGCGCAAAACGCAACGTGGACGCACCACATTTTCACAGTGAAAAATGACCCTTTTTTGCAAAGTGCCTAGCTGTAGTTTTTGAACCCTAGCTCTGCCGGCACTTAGGGAAACCTAGCAAACCTATACATTTTTGAAAAGTAGACACCCAGGGGAATCCAGGATGGGGTGACTTGACTGGCTTTCACCAGGTTCTGTTACCCAGAATCCCTTGCAAACCTAAAAATTGGCAAACAAAACACATTTTCCTCACTTTTCTGTGGTGGAAAGTTCTGGAATCTGCGTGGATCCACAAAATTCTACCCACCCCGCGTTCCCCAAGGTCTTCCCAAAAAATGGTAGCTCACTTGTGTGGGTAGGCCTAGTGCCCGTGACAGGAAGCAGCGCAAAACGCAACGTGGACGCACCACATTTTCACAGTGAAAAATGACTCTTTTTTTGCAAAGTGCCTAGCTGTAGTTTTTGAACCCTAGCTCTGCCGGCACTTAGAGAAACCTAGCAAACCTATACATTTTTGAAAAGTAGACACCCAGGGGAATCCAGGATGGGGTGACTTGACTGGCTCTCACCAGGTTCTGTTACCCAGAATCCCTTGCAAACCTAACAAATTGTCAAAAAAACACATTTTCCTCACTTTTCTGTGGTGGAAAGTTCTGGAATCTGCGTGGATCCACAAAATTCCACCCACCCCGCGTTCCCCAACGTCTTCCAAAAAAATGGTAGCTCACTTGTGTGGGTAGGCCTAGTGCCCGCGACAGGAAGCAGCGCAAAACGCAACGTGGACGCACCACATTTTCACTCTGAAAAATGACCCTTTTTTGCAAAGTGCCTAGCTGTAGTTTTTGAACCCTAGCTCTGTCGGCACTTAGGGAAACCTAGCAAACCTATACATTTTTGAAAAGTAGACACCCAGGGGAATCCAGGATGGAGTGACTTGACTGGCTCTCACCAGGTTCTGTTACCCAGAATCCCTTGCAAACCTAAAAATTGGCAAGAAAAACACATTTTCCTCACTTTTCTGTGGTGGAAAGTTCTGGAATCTGCGTGGATCCACAACATTCCACCCACCCCGCGTTCCCCAAGGTCTTCCAAAAAAATGGTATCTCACTTGTGTGGGTAGGCCTAGTGCCCGCGACAGGTAGCAGCGCAAAACGCAACGTGGACGCACCACATTTTCACAGTGAAAAATGACCCTTTTTTGCAAAGTGCCTAGCTGTAGTTTTTGAAGCCTAGCTCTGCCGGCACTTAAGGAAACCTAGCAAACCTATACATTTTTGAAAAGTAGACACCCAGGGAAATCCAGGATGGGGTGACTTGACTGGCTCTCACCAGGTTCTGTTACCCAGAATCCCTTGCAAACCTAAAAAATTGGCAAAAAACACATTTTCCTCACTTTTCTGTGGTGGAAAGTTCTGGAATCTGCCTGGATCCACAAAATTCCACCCACCCCGCGTTCCCCAAGGTCTTCCAAAAAAATGGCAGCTCACTTGTGTGGGTAGCCCTAGTGCCCGCGACAGGAAGCAGCGCAAAACGCAACGTGGACGCACCACATTTTCACAGTGAAAAATGACCCTTTTTTTGCAAAGTGGCTAGCTGTAGTTTTTGAACCCTAGCTCTGCCGGCACTTAGGGAAACCTAGCAAACCTATACATTTTTGAAAAGTAGACACCCAGGGGAATCCAGGATGGGGTGACTTGACTGGCTTTCACCAGGTTCTGTTACCCAGAATCCCTTGCAAACCTAAAGAATTGGCAAAAAAACACAATTTCCTCACTTTTCTGTGGTGGAAAGTTCTGGAATCTGCGTGGATCCACAAAATTCTACCCACCCCGCGTTCCCCAAGGTCTTCCCAAAAAATGGTAGCTCACTTGTGTGGGTAGGCCTAGTGCCCGCGACAGGAAGCAGCGCAAAACGCAACGTGGACGCACCACATTTTCACAGTGAAAAATGACCCTTTTTTGCACAGTGCCTAGCTGTAGTTTTTGAACCTTAGCTCTGCCGGCACTTAGGGAAACCTAGCAAACCTAAACATTTTTGAAAAGTAGACACTCAGGGGAATCCAGGATGGGGTGACTTGACTGGCTCTCACCAGGTTCTGTTACCCAGAATCCCTTGCAAACCTAACAAATTGGCAAAAAAACACATTTTCCTCACTTTTCTGTGGTGGAAAGTTCTGGAATCTGCGTGGATCCACAAAATTCCACCCACCCCGCTTTCCCCAAGGTCTTCCAAAAAAATGGTAGCTCACTTGTGTGGGTAGGCCTAGTGCCCGCAATAGGAAGCAGCGCAAAACGCAACGTGGACGCACCACATTTTCACTCTGAAAAATGACCCTTTTTTTGCAAAGTGCCTAGCTGTAGTTTTTGAACCCTAGCTCTGCCGGCATTTAGGGAAACCTAGCAACCCTATACATTTTTGTAAAGTAGACACCCAGGGAATCCAGGATGGGGTGACTTGACTGGCTCTCACCAGGTTCTGTTACCCAGAATCCCTTGCAAACCTAAAAAATTGGCAAAAAACACATTTTCCTCACTTTTCTATGGTGGAAAGTTCTGGAATCTGCCTGGATCCACAAAATTCCACCCACCCCGCGTTCCCCAAGGTCTTCCAAAAAAATGGTAGCTCACTTGTGTGGGTAGCCCTAGTGCCCGCGACAGGAAGCAGCGCAAAACGCAACGTGGACGCACCACATTTTCACAGTGAAAAATGACCCTTTTTTTGCAAAGTGGCTAGCTGTAGTTTTTGAACCCTAGCTCTGCCGGCACTTAGGAAACCTAGCAAACCTATACATTTTTGAAAAGTAGACACCCAGGGGAATCCAGGATGGGGTGACTTGACTGGCTCTCACCAGGTTCTGTTACCCAGAATCCCTTGCAAACCTAAAAATTGGCAAAAGAACACATTTTCCTCACTTTTCTGTGGTGGAAAGTTCTGGAATCTGCGTGGATCCACAAAATTCTACCCACCCCGCGTTCCCCAAGGTCTTCCCAAAACAATGGTAGCTCACTTGTGTGGGTAGGCCTAGTGCCCGCGACAGGAAGCAGCGCAAAACGCAACGTGGACGCACCACATTTTCACCGTGAAAAATGACTCTTTTTTTGCAAAGTGCCTAGCTGTAGTTTTTGAACCCTAGCTCTGCCGGCACTTAGGGAAACCTAGCAAACCTATACATTTTTGAAAAGTAGACACCCAGGGGAATCCAGGATGGGGTGACTTGACTGGCTCTCACCAGGTTCTGTTACCCAGAATCCCTTGCAAACCTAACAAATTGTCAAAAAGAACACATTTTCCTCACTTTTCTGTGGTGGAAAGTTCTGGAATCTGCGTGGATCCACAAAATTCCACCCACCCCGCGTTCCCCAACGTCTTCCAAAAAAATGGTAGCTCACTTGTGTGGGTAGGCCTAGTGCCCGCGACAGGAAGCAGCGCAAAACGCAACGTGTACGCACCACATTTTCACTTTGAAAAATGACCCTTTTTTTGCAAAGTGCCTAGCTGTAGTTTTTGAACCCTAGCTCTGTCGGCACTTAGGGAAACCTAGCAAACCTATACATTTTTGAAAAGTAGACACCCAGGGGAATCCAGGATGGAGTGACTTGACTGGCTATCACCAGGTTCTGTTACCCAGAATCCCTTGCAAACCTAAAAATTGGCAAGAAAAACACATTTTCCTCACTTTTCTGTGGTGGAAAGTTCTGGAATCTGCGTGGATCCACAACATTCCACCCACCCCGCGTTCCCCAAGGTCTTCCAAAAAAATGGTATCTCACTTGTGTGGGTAGGCCTAGTGCCCGCGACAGGTAGCAGCGCAAAACGCAACGTGGACGCACCACATTTTCACAGTGAAAAATGACCCTTTTTTTGCAAAGTGCCTAGCTGTAGTTTTTGAAGCCTAGCTCTGCCGGCACTTAAGGAAACCTAGCAAACCTATACATTTTTGAAAAGTAGACACCCAGGGAAATCCAGGATGGGGTGACTTGACTGGCTCTCACCAGGTTCTGTTACCCAGAATCCCTTGCAAACCTAAAAAATTGGCAAAAAAACACATTTTCCTCACTTTTCTGTGGTGGAAAGTTCTGGAATCTGCCGGGATCCACAAAATTCCACCCACCCCGCGTTCCCCAAGGTCTTCCAAAAAAATGGCAGCTCACTTGTGTGGGTAGCCCTAGTGCCCGCGACAGGAAGCAGCGCAAAACGCAACGTGGACGCACCACATTTTCACAGTGAAAAATGACCCTTTTTTGCAAAGTGGCTAGCTGTAGTTTTTGAACCCTAGCTCTGCCGGCACTTAGGGAAACCTAGCAAACCTATACATTTTTGAAAAGTAGACACCCAGGGGAATCCAGGATGGGGTGACTTGACTGGCTTTCACCAGGTTCTGTTACCCAGAATCCCTTGCAAACCTAAAGAATTGGCAAAAAAACACAATTTCCTCACTTTTCTGTGGTGGAAAGTTCTGGAATCTGCGTGGATCCACAAAATTCTACCCACCCCGCGTTCCCCAAGGTCTTCCCAAAAAAATGGTAGCTCACTTGTGTGGGTAGGCCTAGTGCCCGCGACAGGAAGCAGCGCAAAACGCAACGTGGACGCACCACATTTTCACAGTGAAAAATGACCCTTTTTTGCAAAGTGCCTAGCTGTAGTTTTTGAACCCTAGCTCTGCCGGCACTTAGGGAAACCTAGCAAACCTATACATTTTTGAAAAGTAGACACCCAGGGGAATCCAGGATGGGGTGACTTGACTGGCTCTCACCAGGTTCTGTTACCCAGAATCCCTTGCAAACCTAACAAATTGGCAAAAAAACACATTTTCTTCACTTTTCTGTGGTGGAAAGTTCTGGAATCTGCGTGGATCCACAAAATTCCACCCACCCCGCTTTCCCCAGGTCTTCCAAAAAAATGGTAGCTCACTTGTGTGGGTAGGCCTAGTGCCCGCAATAGGAAGCAGCGCAAAACGCAACGTGGACGCACCACATTTTCACTCTGAAAAATGACCCTTTTTTTGCAAAGTGCCTAGCTGTAGTTTTTGAACCCTAGCTCTGCCGGCATTTAGGGAAACCTAGCAACCCTATACATTTTTGTAAAGTAGACACCCAGGGGAATCCAGGATGGGGTGACTTGACTGGCTTTCACCAGGTTCTGTTACTCAGAATCCCTTGCAAACCTAAAAATTGGCAAAAAACACATTTTCCTCACTTTTCTATGGTGGAAAGTTCTGGAATCTGCCTGGATCCACAAAATTCCACCCACCCCGCGTTCCCCAAGGTCTTCCAAAAAAATGGTAGCTCACTTGTGTGGGTAGCCCTAGTGCCCGCGACAGGAAGCAGCGCAAAACGCAACGTGGACGCACCACATTTTCACAGTGAAAAATGACCCTTTTTTTGCAAAGTGGCTAGCTGTAGTTTTTGAACCCTAGCTCTGCCGGCACTTAGGGAAACCTAGCAAACCTATACATTTTTGAAAAGTAGACACCCAGGGGAATCCAGGATGGGGTGACTTGACTGGCTTTCACCAGGTTCTGTTACCCAGAATCCCTTGCAAACCTAAAAATTGGCAAAAGAACACATTTTCCTCACTTTTCTGTGGTGGAAAGTTCTGGAATCTGCGTGGATCCACAAAATTCTACCCACCCCGCGTTCCCCAAGGTCTTCCCAAAAAATGGTAGCTCACTTGTGTGGGTAGGCCTAGTGCCCGCGACAGGAAGCAGCGCAAAACGCAACGTGGACGCACCACATTTTCACCGTGAAAAATGACTCTTTTTTTGCAAAGTGCCTAGCTGTAGTTTTTGAACCCTAGCTCTGCCGGCACTTAGGGAAACCTAGCAAACCTATACATTTTTGAAAAGTAGACACCCAGGGGAATCCAGGATGGGGTGACTTGACTGGCTCTCACCAGGTTCTGGGACCCAGAATCCCTTGCAAACCTAACAAATTGGCAAAAAAAAACAAATTTTCCTCACTTTTCTGTGGTGGAAAGTTCTGGAATCTGCGTGGATCCACAAAATTCCACCCACCGCGTTCCCCAAGGTCTTCCAAAAAATGGTAGCTCACTTGTGTGGGTAGGCCTAGTGCCCGCGACAGGAAGCAGCGCAAAACGCAACGTGGACGCACCACATTTTCACAGTGAAAAATGACCCTTTTTTTGCAAAGTGCCTAGCTGTAGTTTTTGAACCCTAGCTCTGCCGGCACTTAAGGAAACCTAGCAAACCTATACATTTTTGAAAGGTAGACACCCAGGGAAATCCAGGATGGGGTGACTTGACTGGCTCTCACCAGGTTCTGTTACCCAGAATCCCTTGCAAACCTAAAAAATTGGCAAAAAAACATATTTTCCTCACTTTTCTGTGGTGGAAAGTTCTGGAATCTGCCTGGATCCACAAAATTCCACCCACCCCGCGTTCCCCAAGGTCTTCCAAAAAAATGGTAGCTCACTTGTGTGGGTAGCCCTAGTGCCCGCGACAGGAAGCAGCGCAAAACGCAACGTGGACGCACCACATTTTCACAGTGAAAAATGACCCTTTTTTGCAAAGTGGCTAGCTGTAGTTTTTGAACCCTAGCTCTGCCGGCACTTAGGGAAACCTAGCAAACCTATACATTTTTGAAAAGTAGACACCCAGGGAATCCAGGATGGGGTGACTTGACTGGCTTTCACCAGGTTCTGTTACCCAGAATCCCTTGCAAACCTAATAAATTGGCAAAAAAACACAATTTCCTCACTTTTCTGTGGTGGAAAGTTCTGGAATCTGCGTGGATCCACAAAATTCTACCCACCCCGCGTTCCCCAAGGTCTTCCCAAAAAATGGTAGCTCACTTGTGTGGGTAGGCCTAGTGCCCGCGACAGGAAGCAGCGCAAAACGCAACGTGGACGCACCACATTTTCACAGTGAAAAATGACCCTTTTTTGCAAAGTGCCTAGCTGTAGTTTTTGAACCCTAGCTCTGCCGGCACTTAGGGAAACCTAGCAAACCTATACATTTTTGAAAAGTAGACACCCAGGGGAATCCAGGATGGGGTGACTTGACTGGCTCTCACCAGGTTCTGTTACCCAGAATCCCTTGCAAACCTAACAAATTGGCAAAAAAACACATTTTCCTCACTTTTCTGTGGTGGAAAGTTCTGGAATCTGCGTGGATCCACAAAATTCCACCCACCCCGCGTTCCCCCAGGTCTTCCAAAAAAATGGTAGCTCACTTGTGTGGGTAGGCCTAGTGCCCGCAACAGGAAGCAGCGCAAAACGCAACGTGGACGCACCACATTTTCAATCTGAAAAATGACCCTTTTTTTGCAAAGTGCCTAGCTGTAGTTTTTGAACCCTAGCTCTGCCGGCATTTAGGGAAACCTAGCAACCCTATACATTTTTGTAAAGTAGACACTCAGGGGAATCCAGGATGGGGTGACTTGACTGGCTCTCACCAGGTTCTGTTACCCAGAATCCCTTGCAAACCTAAAAATTGGCAAAAAACACATTTTCCTCACTTTTCTATGGTGGAAAGTTCTGGAATCTGCCTGGATCCACAAAATTCCACCCACCCCGCGTTCCCCAAGGTCTTCCCAAAAAAATGGTAGCTCACTTGTGTGGGTAGCCCTAGTGCCCGCGACAGGAAGCAGCGCAAAACGCAACGTGGACGCACCACATTTTCACAGTGAAAAATGACCCTTTTTTGCAAAGTGGCTAGCTGTAGTTTTTGAACCCTAGCTCTGCCGGCACTTAGGGAAACCTAGCAAACCTATACATTTTTGAAAAGCAGACACCCAGGGGAATCCAGGATGGGGTGACTTGACTGGCTTTCACCAGGTTCTGTTACCCAGAATCCCTTGCAAACCTAAAAATTGGCAAAACAAACACATTTTCCTCACTTTTCTGTGGTGGAAAGTTCTGGAATCTGCGTGGATCCACAAAATTCTACCCACCCCGCGTTCCCCAAGGTCTTCCCAAAAAATGGTAGCTCACTTGTGTGGGTAGGCCTAGTGCCCGCGACAGGAAGCAGCGCAAAACGCAACGTGGACGCACCACATTTTCACCGTGAAAAATGACTCTTTTTTGCAAAGTGCCTAGCTGTAGTTTTTAACCCTAGCTCTGCCGGCACTTAGGAAACCTAGCAAACCTATACATTTTTGAAAAGTAGACACCCAGGGGAATCCAGGATGGGGTGACTTGACTGGCTCTCACCAGGTTCTGTTACCCAGAATCCCTTGCAAACCTAACAAATTGGCAAAAAAACACATTTTCCTCACTTTTCTGTGGTGGAAAGTTCTGGAATCTGCGTGGATCCACAAAATTCCACCCATCCCGCGTTCCCCAAGGTCTTCCAAAAAAAATGGTAGTTCACTTGTGTGGGTAGGCCTAGTGCCCGCGACAGGAAGCAGCGCAAAACGCAACGTGGACGCACCACATTTTCACTCTGAAAAATGACTCTTTTTTGCAAAGTGCCTAGCTGTAGTTTTTGAACCCTAGCTCTGCCGGCACTTAGGAAACCTAGCAAACCTATACATTTTTGAAAAGTAGACACCCAGGGAATCCAGGATGGGGTGACTTGACTGGCTCTCACCAGGTTCTGTTACCCAGAATCCCTTGCAAACCTAACAAATTGTCAAAAAGAACACATTTTCCTCACTTTTCTGTGGTGGAAAGTTCTGGAATCTGCGTGGATCCACAAAATTCCACCCACCCCGCGTTCCCCAACGTCTTCCAAAAAAATGGTAGCTCACTTGTGTGGGTAGGCCTAGTGCCCGCGACAGGAAGCAGCGCAAAACGCAACGTGTACGCACCACATTTTCACTTTGAAAAATGACCCTTTTTTTGCAAAGTGCCTAGCTGTAGTTTTTGAACCCTAGCTCTGTCGGCACTTAGGGAAACCTAGCAAACCTATACATTTTTGAAAAGTAGACACCCAGGGGAATCCAGGATGGAGTGACTTGACTGGCTATCACCAGGTTCTGTTACCCAGAATCCCTTGCAAACCTAAAAAATTGGCAAGAAAAACACATTTTCCTCACTTTTCTGTGGTGGAAAGTTCTGGAATCTGCGTGGATCCACAACATTCCACCCACCCCGCGTTCCCCAAGGTCTTCCAAAAAAATGGTATCTCACTTGTGTGGGTAGGCCTAGTGCCCGCGACAGGTAGCAGCGCAAAACGCAACGTGGACGCACCACATTTTCACAGTGAAAAATGACCCTTTTTTGCAAAGTGCCTAGCTGTAGTTTTTGAAGCCTAGCTCTGCCGGCACTTAAGGAAACCTAGCAAACCTATACATTTTTGAAAAGTAGACACCCAGGGAAATCCAGGATGGGGTGACTTGACTGGCTCTCACCAGGTTCTGTTACCCAGAATCCCTTGCAAACCTAAAAATTGGCAAAAAACACATTTTCCTCACTTTTCTGTGGTGAAAAGTTCTGGAATCTGCCGGGATCCACAAAATTCCACCCACCCCGCGTTCCCCAAGGTCTTCCAAAAAAAATGGCAGCTCACTTGTGTGGGTAGCCCTAGTGCCCGCGACAGGAAGCAGCGCAAAACGCAACGTGGACGCACCACATTTTCACAGTGAAAAATGACCCTTTTTTGCAAAGTGGCTAGCTGTAGTTTTTGAACCCTAGCTCTGCCGGCACTTAGGGAAACCTAGCAAACCTATACATTTTTGAAAAGTAGACACCCAGGGGAATCCAGGATGGGGTGACTTGACTGGCTTTCACCAGGTTCTGTTACCCAGAATCCCTTGCAAACCTAAAGAATTGGCAAAAAACACAATTTCCTCACTTTTCTGTGGTGGAAAGTTCTGGAATCTGCGTGGATCCACAAAATTCTACCCACCCCGCGTTCCCCAAGGTCTTCCCAAAAAATGGTAGCTCACTTGTGTGGGTAGGCCTAGTGCCCGCGACAGGAAGCAGCGCAAAACGCAACGTGGACGCACCACATTTTCACAGTGAAAAATGACCCTTTTTTGCAAAGTGCCTAGCTGTAGTTTTTGAACCCTAGCTCTGCCGGCACTTAGGGAAACCTAGCAAACCTATACATTTTTGAAAAGTAGACACCCAGGGGAATCCAGGATGGGGTGACTTGACTGGCTCTCACCAGGTTCTGTTACCCAGAATCCCTTGCAAACCTAACAAATTGGCAAAAAAAAACATTTTCCTCACTTTTCTGTGGTGGAAAGTTCTGGAATCTGCGTGGATCCACAAAATTCCACCCACCCCGCTTTCCCCCAGGTCTTCCAAAAAAATGGTAGCTCACTTGTGTGGGTAGGCCTAGTGCCCGCAATAGGAAGCAGCGCAAAACGCAACGTGGACGCACCACATTTTCACTCTGAAAAATGACCCTTTTTTGCAAAGTGCCTAGCTGTAGTTTTTGAACCCTAGCTCTGCCGGCATTTAGGGAAACCTAGCAACCCTATACATTTTTGTAAAGTAGACACCCAGGGAATCCAGGATGGGGTGACTTGACTGGCTTTCACCAGGTTCTGTTACCCAGAATCCCTTGCAAACCTAAAAATTGGCAAAAAACACATTTTCCTCACTTTTCTATGGTGGAAAGTTCTGGAATCTGCCTGGATCCACAAAATTCCACCCACCCCGCGTTCCCCAAGGTCTTCCAAAAAAATGGTAGCTCACTTGTGTGGGTAGCCCTAGTGCCCGCGACAGGAAGCAGCGCAAAACGCAACGTGGACGCACCACATTTTCACAGTGAAAAATGACCCTTTTTTTGCAAAGTGGCTAGCTGTAGTTTTTGAACCCTAGCTCTGCCGGCACTTAGGAAACCTAGCAAACCTATACATTTTTGAAAAGTAGACACCCAGGGGAATCCAGGATGGGGTGACTTGACTGGCTTTCACCAGGTTCTGTTACCCAGAATCCCTTGCAAACCTAAAAAATTGGCAAAAGAACACATTTTCCTCACTTTTCTGTGGTGGAAAGTTCTGGAATCTGCGTGGATCCACAAAATTCTACCCACCCCGCGTTCCCCAAGGTCTTCCCAAAACAATGGTAGCTCACTTGTGTGGGTAGGCCTAGTGCCCGCGACAGGAAGCAGCGCAAAACGCAACGTGGAC
The DNA here is from genome assembly GCA_963921515.1 of Calotriton arnoldi. Lineage (NCBI taxonomy): Eukaryota > Metazoa > Chordata > Amphibia > Caudata > Salamandridae > Calotriton > Calotriton arnoldi. The sequence goes on along the minus strand of CAWUFW010018929.1, from coordinate 118,409 downwards.
GCACCACATTTTCACCGTGAAAAATGACTCTTTTTTGCAAAGTGCCTAGCTGTAGTTTTTTAACCCTAGCTCTGCCGGCACTTAGGGAAACCTAGCAAACCTTTACATTTTTGAAAAGTAGACACCCAGGGAATCCAGGATGGGGTGACTTGACTGGCTCTCACCAGGTTCTGGGACCCAGAATCCCTTGCAAACCTAACAAATTGGCAAAAAAAAAAAATTCCTCACTTTTCTGTGGTGGAAAGTTCTGGAATCTGCGTGGATCCACAAAATTCCACCCACCGCGTTCCCCAAGGTCTTCCAAAAAAAATGGTAGCTCACTTGTGTGGGTAGGCCTAGTGCCCGCGACAGGAAGCAGCGCAAAACGCAACGTGGACGCACCACATTTTCACAGTGAAAAATGACCCTTTTTTTGCAAAGTGCCTAGCTGTAGTTTTTGAACCCTAGCTCTGCCGGCACTTAAGGAAACCTAGCAAACCTATACATTTTTGAAAGGTAGACACCCAGGGAAATCCAGGATGGGGTGACTTGACTGGCTCTCACCAGGTTCTGTTACCCAGAATCCCTTGCAAACCTAAAAATTGGCAAAAAAACATATTTTCCTCACTTTTCTGTGGTGGAAAGTTCTGGAATCTGCCTGGATCCACAAAATTCCACCCACCCCGCGTTCCCCAAGGTCTTCCAAAAAAATGGTAGCTCACTTGTGTGGGTAGCCCTAGTGCCCGCGACAGGAAGCAGCGCAAAACGCAACGTGGACGCACCACATTTTCACAGTGAAAAATGACCCTTTTTTTGCAAAGTGGCTAGCTGTAGTTTTTAACCCTAGCTCTGCCGGCACTTAGGGAAACCTAGCAAACCTATACATTTTTGAAAAGTAGACACCCAGGGGAATCCAGGATGGGGTGACTTGACTGGCTTTCACCAGGTTCTGTTACCCAGAATCCCTTGCAAACCTAAAAATTGGCAAAAAAACACAATTTCCTCACTTTTCTGTGGTGGAAAGTTCTGGAATCTGCGTGGATCCACAAAATTCTACCCACCCCGCGTTCCCCAAGGTCTTCCCCAAAAAATGGTAGCTCACTTGTGTGGGTAGGCCTAGTGCCCGCGACAGGAAGCAGCGCAAAACGCAACGTGGACGCACCACATTTTCACAGTGAAAAATGACCCTTTTTTGCAAAGTGCCTAGCTGTAGTTTTTGAACCCTAGCTCTGCCGGCACTTAGGGAAACCTAGCAAACCTATACATTTTTGAAAAGTAGACACCCAGGGAATCCAGGATGGGGTGACTTGACTGGCTCTCACCAGGTTCTGTTACCCAGAATCCCTTGCAAACCTAACAAATTGGCAAAAAAAAACATTTTCCTCACTTTTCTGTGGTGGAAAGTTCTGGAATCTGCGTGGATCCACAAAATTCCACCCACCCCGCGTTCCCCCAGGTCTTCCAAAAAAATGGTAGCTCACTTGTGTGGGTAGGCCTAGTGCCCGCAACAGGAAGCAGCGCAAAACGCAACGTGGACGCACCACATTTTCACTCTGAAAAATGACCCTTTTTTTGCAAAGTGGCTAGCTGTAGTTTTTGAACCCTAGCTCTGCCGGCACTTAGGGAAACCTAGCAAACCTATACATTTTTGAAAAGTAGACACCCAGGGGAATCCAGGATGGGGTGACTTGACTGGCTTTCACCAGGTTCTGTTACCCAGAATCCCTTGCAAACCTAAAAATTGGCAAAACAAACACATTTTCCTCACTTTTCTGTGGTGGAAAGTTCTGGAATCTGCGTGGATCCACAAAATTCTACCCACCCCGCGTTCCCCAAGGTCTTCCCAAAAAAATGGTAGCTCACTTGTGTGGGTAGGCCTAGTGCCCGCGACAGGAAGCAGCGCAAAACGCAACGTGGACGCACCACATTTTCACAGTGAAAAATGACTCTTTTTTTGCAAAGTGCCTAGCTGTAGTTTTTGAACCCTAGCTCTGCCGGCACTTAGGGAAACCTAGCAAACCTATACATTTTTGAAAAGTAGACACCCAGGGAATCCAGGATGGGGTGACTTGACTGGCTCTCACCAGGTTCTGTTACCCAGAATCCCTTGCAAACCTAACAAATTGGCAAAAAAACACATTTTCCTCACTTTTCTGTGGTGGAAAGTTCTGGAATCTGCGTGGATCCACAAAATTCCACCCACCCCGCGTTCCCCAAGGTCTTCCCAAAAAAATGGTAGCTCACTTGTGTGGGTAGGCCTAGTGCCCGCGACAGGAAGCAGCGCAAAACGCAACGTGGACGCACCACATTTTCACTCTGAAAAATGACCCTTTTTTGCAAAGTGCCTAGCTGTAGTTTTTGAACCCTAGCTCTGTCGGCACTTAGGGAAACCTAGCAAACCTATACATTTTTGAAAAGTAGACACCCAGGGAATCCAGGATGGAGTGACTTGACTGGCTCTCACCAGGTTCTGTTACCCAGAATCCCTTGCAAACCTAAAAATTGGCAAAAAAGACATTTTCCTCACTTTTCTGTGGTGGAAAGTTCTGGAATCTGCGTGGATCCACAACATTCCACCCACCCGCGTTGCCCAAGGCCTTCCAAAAAAAATGGTAACTCACTTGTGTGGGTAGGCCTAGTGCCCGCAACAGGTAGCAGCGCAAAACGCAACGTGGACGCACCACATTTTCAAAGTGAAAAATGACCCTTTTTTTGCAAAGTGCCTAGCTGTAGTTTTTGAACCCTAGCTCTGCCGGCACTTAAGGAAACCTAGCAAACCTATACATTTTTGAAAAGTAGACACCCAGGGGAATCCAGGATGGGGTGACTTGACTGGCTCTCACCAGGTTCTGTTACCCAGAATCCCTTGCAAACCTAAAAAATTGCCAAAAAACCCACCTTTTCCTCACTTTTCTGTGGTGGAAAGTTCTGGAATATGCGTGGATCTACAAAATTCCACCCACCCCGCGTTCCCCAAGGTCTTCCAAAAAAACTGGGAGCTCACTTGTGTGGGTAGGCCTAGTGCCCGTGACAGGAAGCAGCGCAAAACGCAACGTGGACGCACCACATTTTCACAGTGAAAAATGACTCATTTTTTGCAAAGTGCCTAGTTGTAGTTTTTGAACCCTAGCTCTGCCGGCATTTAGGGAAACCTAGCAAACCTATACATTTTTGTAAAGTAGACACCCAGGGGAATCCAGGATGGGGTGACTTGACTGGCTCTCACCAGGTTCTGTTACCCAGAATCCCTTGCAAACCTAAAAATTTGGCAAAAAAAACACATTTTCCTCACTTTTCTGTGGTGGAAAGTTCTGGAATCTGCGTGGATCCACAAAATTCCACCCACCCGCGTTCCCCAAGGTCTTCCCAAAAAATGGTAGCTCACTTGTGTGGGTAGGCCTAGTGCCCGCGACAGGAAGCAGCGCAAAACGCAACGTGGACGCACCACATTTTCACAGTGAAAAATGACCCTTTTTATGCAAAGTGCCTAGCTGTAGTTTTTGAACCCTAGCTCTGCCGGCACTTAGGGAAACCTAGCAAACCTATACATTTTTGAAAAGTAGACACCCAGGGGAATCCAGGATGGGGTGACTTGACTGGCTTTCACCAGGTTCTGTTACCCAGAATCCCTTGCAAACCTAAAAAATTGGCAAAAAAAACATTTTCCTCACTTTTCTGTGGTGGAAAGTTCTGGAATCTGCGTGGATCCACAAAATTCTACACACCCCGTATTCCCCAAGGTCTTCCCAAAAAAATGGTAGCTCACTTGTGTGGGTAGGCCTAGTGCCCGCCACAGAAAGCACCGCAAAACGCAACGTGGACGCACCACATTTTCACAGTGAAAAATGACCCTTTTTTTGCAAAGTGCCTAGCTGTAGTTTTTGAACCATAGCTCTGCCGGCACTTAGGGAAACCTAGCAAACCTATACATTTTTGAAAAGTAGACACCCTGGGGAATCCAGGATGGGGTGACTTGACTGGCTCTCACCAGGTTCTGTTACCCAGAATCCCTTACAAATCTAACAAATTGGCAAATTAAAAACATTTTCCTCACTTTTCTGTGGTGGAAAGTTCTGGAATCTGCGTGGATCCACAAAATTCCACACACCCCGCGTTCCCCAAGGTCTTCCCAAAAAAATGGTAGCTCACTTGTGTGGGTAGGCCTAGTGCCCGCGACAGGAAGCAGCGCAAAACGCAACGTGGACGCACCACATTTTCACAGTGAAAAATGACCCTTTTTTTGCAAAGTGCCTAGCTGTAGTTTTTTAACCCTAGCTCTGCCGGCACTTAGGGAAACCTAGCAAACCTATAAATTTTTGAAAAGTAGACACCCAGGGGAATCCAGGATGGGGTGACTTGACTGGCTCTCACCAAGTTCTGTTACCCAGAATCCCTTGCAAACCTAACAAATTGGCAAAAAAAACACATTTTCCTCACTTTTCTGTGGTGGAAAGTTCTGGAATCTGCGTGGATCCACAAAATTCCACCCACCCCGCGTTCCCAAGGTCTTCCCAAAAAAATGGTAGCTCACTTGTGTGGGTAGGCCTAGTGCCCGCGACAGGAAGCAGCGCAAAACGCAACGTGGACGCACCACATTTTCACAGTGAAAAATGACCCTTTTTTTGCAAAGTGCCTAGCTGTAGTTTTTAACCCTAGCTCTGCCGGCACTTAGGGAAACCTAGCAAACCTATACATTTTTGAAAAGTAGACACCCAGGGGAATCCAGGATGGGGTGACTTGACTGGCTCTCACCAGGTTCTGTTACCCAGAATCCCTTGCAAACCTAAAAAATTGGCAAACAAAACCACATTTTCCTCACTTTTCTGTGGTGGAAAGTTCTAGAATCTGCGCGGATCCACAAAATTCCACCCACCCCGCGTTCCCCAAGGTCTTCGGAAAAAAATGGTGCCTCACTCGGGTGGGAGGCCCAAGTACCCGCGACAGGCAAGGGCCCACAACGTATTGAGGCGACCTAAAAATGGCCTATCACAAAACGACCTGGTTTTGCAAGGGGGGTCCCATGACGTTTTGGCCCGGGGCTCGGCGGCCACCTAGGGAAACCTACCAAACCCACACATTTCTGAAAAGTAGACACACAGGGGATTCTAGGGAGGTATGTCTTGCGTGGATCCCCAACGTTTTCTTACCCAGAATCCCCTGCAAACCTGACATTTTGCTGAAAAAATCCCTTTTTTCACACATTTTTGTGTGGTAAAGTTGTGGCATCACGGGGCTGACACAAATTTCCTACCACCCAGCGTTCCCCCTGGTCTCCCGATAAAAATGGTGCCTCACTCGGGTGGGAGGCCCAAGTACCCGCGACAGGCAAGGGCCCACAACGTATTGAGGCGACCTCAAAATGGCCTATCACAAAACGACCTGGTTTTGCAAGGGGGGTCCCATGACGTTTTGGCCCGGGGCTCGGCGGCCACCTAGGAAAACGTACCAAACCCACACATTTCTGAAAAGTAGACACCCGTGGGATTCCAGAGAGGTATGGCTTGCGTGCCTCCCCCAACGTTTTCTTACCCAGGATCCCCTGCAAACCTGACATTTTGCTGAAAAAAACCCTTTTTTCACACATTTTTGTGTGGTAAAGTTGTGGCATCACGGGGCTGACACACATTTCCTACCACCCAGCGTTCCCCCAGGTCTCCCGAAATAAATGGTGCCTCACTCGGGTGGGAGGCCCAAGTACACGCGACAGGCAAGGGCCCACAAGGTATTGAGGCGACATCAAAATTGCCTATCACAAAATGTTTTGGGCCCTTGCCTGTCGCGGGTACTTGGGCCTCCCACCCGAGTGAGGTACCATTTTTATCGGGAGACCTGGGGGAACGCTGGGTGGTAGGAAATTTGTGTCAGCCCTGTGATGCCACCACTTTACCACACAAAAATGTGTGAAAAAAGTGATTTTTTCATCCAAATTTCAGGTTTGCAGGGGATTCTGGTTAAGAAAACGTTGGGGGATCCACGCAAGCCATACCTCCCTGAATCCCCAGGTGTCTACTTTTCAGAAATGTGTGGGTTTGGTAGGTTTCCTAGGTGGCCGCCGAGCCCTGGCCAAAACGTCATGGGACCCCTTGCAAAACCAGATCGTTTTGTGATAGGCCATTTTGAGGTCACCTCAATACGTTGTGGGCCCTTGCTTGTCGCGGGTACTTGGGCCTCCCACCCGAGTGAGGCACCATTTTTATCGTTAGACCTGGGGGAACGCTGGGTGGTAGGGAATTTGTGTCAGCCCCGTGATGCCACAACTTTACCACACAAAAATATGTGAAAAAAGTGATTTTTTCAGCCCAATTTCAGGTTTGCTTGGGATTCTGGGTAAGAAAACGTAGGGGGATCCACGCAAGCCATACCTCCCTGGAATCCCCCTGGTGTCTACTTTTCAGAAATGTGTGGGTTTGGTAGGTTTCCCTAGGTGGCCACCGAGCCCCGGGCCAAAACGTCATGGGAACCCCCTTGCAAAACCAGGTCGTTTTGTGATAGGCCATTTTGAGGTTGCCTCAATACGTTGTGGGCCCTTGCCTGTCACGGGTACTTGGGCCTCCCACCCGAGTGAGGCACCATTTTTATCGGGAGACCTGGGGGAACGCTGGGTGGAAGGGAATTTGTGTCAGCCCCGTGATGCCACAACTTTACCACACAAAAATGTGTGAAAAAAGTGATTTTTTCAGCCAAATTTCAGGTTTGCAGGGGATTCTGGGTAAGAAAACGTTGGGGGATCCACGCAAGCCATACCTCCCTGGAATCCCCCAGTTGTCTACTTTTCAGAAATGTGTGGGTTTGGTAGGTTTCCCTAGGTGGCCGCTGAGCCCCAGGCCAAAACGTCATGGGACCCCCCTTGCAAAACCAGGTCGTTTTGTGATAGGCCATTTTGAGGTCGCCTCAATACGTTGTGGGCCCTTGCCTGTCGCGGGTACTTGGTCCTCCCACCCGAGTTAGGCACCATTTTTATCGGGAGACCTGGGGGAACGCTGGGTGGTAGGAAATTTGTGTCAGCCCCGTGATGCCACAACTTTACCACACAAAAATGTGTGAAAAAGTGATTTTTTCAGCCAAAGTTCAGGTTTGCAGGGGATTCTGGGTAAGAAAACGTTGGGGGATCCACGCAAGCCATACCTCCCTGGAATCCCCCAGGTGTCTACTTTTCAGAAATGTGTGGGTTTGGTAGGTTTCCCTAGGTGGCCGCTGAGCCCCGGGCCAAAACGTCATGGGACCCCCCTTGCAAAACCAGGTCGTTTTGTGATAGGCCATTTTGAGGTCGCCTCAATACGTTGTGGGCCCTTGCCTGTCGCGGGTACTTGGTCCTCCCACCCGAGTTAGGCACCATTTTTATCGGGAGACCTGGGGGAACGCTGGGTGGTAGGAAATTTGTGTCAGCCCCGTGATGCCACAACTTTACCACACAAAAATGTGTGAAAAAAGTGATTTTTTCAGCCAAAGTTCAGGTTTGCAGGGGATTCTGGGTAAGAAAACGTTGGGGGATCCACGCAAGCCATACCTCCCTGGAATCCCCCAGGTGTCTACTTTTCAGAAATGTGTGGGTTTGGTTGGTTTCCTTAGGTGGCCGCCGAGCCCCAGGCCAAAACGTCATGGGACCCCCCTTGCAGAACCAGGGCGTTTTGCGATAGGCCATTTTGAGGTCGCCTCAATACGTTGTGGGCCCTTGCCTGTCGCGCGTACTTGGACCTCCCACCCGAGTGATGCACCATTTTTATCAGGAGACCTGGGGGAACGCTGGGTGGTAGGAAATTTGCGTCAGCCCGGTGATGCCACAACTTTCCCATACAAAAATGTGTGAAAAAAGTGAATTTTTTCAGCAAAATTTCAGGTTTGCAGGGGATTCTGGGTAGGAAAACTTTGGGGGACCCACGGGGAAACCTACTAAACCCACACATTTCTGAAAACTAGACACCCGGGGGAGTCCAGCGAGGTATGGCTTGCGTGGATCCCCCAACGTTTTCCTACCCAGAATGCCCTGCAAACCTCAAATTTAGCTGAAAAAAATTACTTTTTTCTCAAATTTCTGTGTGGGAAGGTTCTGGAATCTAAGTGGATCCACAAATTTCCTACCACACAGTGTTCCCCCATGTCTCCCGATAAAAATTATTTCTCACTCGCGTGGGTGGGTCAAGTACCCGGGACAGGAAAGGGCCCAAAACCTATTGAGGCGACATCAAAATTACCCATCACAAAACAACCTGGTTTTGCAAGGGGGGTCCCATGATATTTTGGCCCTGGGCTCGGTGGCCATCTAGGGAAACCTACCAAACCCACACATTTCTGAAAACTAGACACCCGGGGAAGTCCAGAGAGGTATGGCTTGCGTGGATCCCCCAACGTTTTCCTACCCAGAATGCCCTGCAAACGTCAAATTTAGCTGAAATAAATCACTTTTTTCTCAAATTTCTGTGTGGGAAGGTTCTGGAATCTACGTGGATCCACAAATTTCCTACCACACAGTGTTCCCCCATATCTCCCGATAAAAATGATACCTCACTCGCGTGGGTGGGTCAAGTACCCGCGACAGAAAAGGGCCCAAAACCTATTGAGACGACATCAAAATTACCTATCACTAAACAACATGGTTTTGCAAGAGGGGTCACCTGGATTTTTGTCCCCGGGCTCGGTGGCCATCTTGGGAAACTACCAAACCCAAACATTTCTGAAAGCTAGACATGCGGGGGAGTCCAGCGAGGTATGGCTTGCGTGGGTCCCACAACGTTTTCCTACCCAGAATCCCCTGCAAACCTCAAATTTAGCTGAAAAAAATCACTTTTTCCATACATTTTTGCGTGGGATCACCGTGCCGGCACAAATGTACCTGCGCTCTCCATGACATGGATGAGATGCAGAGCTGACTGCTGGGCTCCAGCTTTATCCTTAATCTGACCCATAGGTCAGAATCCATTCGTTTATGAAGAATAAGTCCGTGCGGAGCTTTGGTGACATCAATACAGTTTTCGTTTTCGTGTAGGATATCGGTATCCTTTCTATACTTTAATGAGGCGCGGCAATCTTCTTTTCCCTGCAAAGACTTAAAGCGCAGTGTGGGCACGTATTTTTATCTTGGTTTATTCGTAATTCTGGTTACGGTCTATCACTGAATATTCAAACCTAGTATTTGATCCAATGGCCCCCTGATCAGATGTGTGCTTTTGGCTACCATTATTAAAGGTTCTTTAAACATCCATTATCATCACATTCTTCGACCATTAAAGGTCATTGGTCGGATGCCTCCCTGTTTCCATTAAGGTATCATTATTAACAAGTACATGGCTTCCTGATGAAGGCGCATCGCCGAAACGCGCGTAGGACACAGATTTCCAAGAGCCATGCCAAATATGATTGTCCTCTAATGAAATGAAATGAATTGTTTTTTAGGACATAGATTTCTAAGAGTCATGCCAAATATGATTGTCCTTTAATGAAATGAAATGAATTGTTTTGCATAATCCATGTTCCTTCCTTCAAAAAATATATATATTTTGTATGATATTTTTATATACAATATTGTGCACTAATAGGCACTGTGTGAATGTATCAGCATGTCTGAATATTTACTCTAGGAACTATGGATATTTAATGTAGCCGAATGTATTCAACCTATTATTATTGTGCACATTGTGAAATTGTACTTGAGGATAAAACGTCTTCTATGTTTTCTCTTTTTTATTCATATATATAAATAAAATATATTTTTGATACCTAAAATATGGGTGATTATAAATTGTTTATATAAATATTTAGGTCCACATTTGTAATCAATTTCCTAATTGTTATGTTTACACTTACAAATGTCCTACCACCCAGCGTTTCCCTTGTTCTCCCGAGTAAAATGATACCTCACTTGTGTGGGTGGGCCAAAGGCCTGTGACTGGAAAGAGCCCAAAAACATAGGGATTTAGGGTATAGCACCGAGAATTCTAAGCGCTACATTTTTTTTAAAATACGTTTTTAGCCAGTTCTGCTTTGGACACCCACACAAGTGAGGTATCATTTTACTCGGGGGAACAAGGGCAACGCTGGGTGGTAGGACATTTGTGCCAGCACGGTGATTCCACGCAAAAATATGTGGAAAATATGTTTTTTTCAGCTAAATTTGAGGGTTGCAGGGGATTCTGGGTAGGGAAACCTTGGGGGATCCACGCAAGCCATACCTCATTGGACTCCCCAGGGTGTCTAGTTTTCAGAAACGTGTGGGATTGGTAGGTTTCCCTAGATGGCGGCGAGCCCGGGGCCAAAAAACCAGGTGCCCTCCCTCCCAAAACCAGGTAGTTTTGTTATAGGTAATTTTGAAGTCTCCACAATACGATTTGGGCCATTTCCTGTTTCAGCCACTATGCCTACCCACACAAGTGAGGTACCATTTTTATCGGGAGCCCTGGTGGAACGCAGGGTGGTAGGAAATTTGTGGATCCACGCAGAATCCAGAACTTTCCCACACAGAAATTTGAGTAAAAAGTGATTTCTTAAGCTAAATTTGAGGTTTGCAGGGCATTCTGGGTAGGAAAATGTTTGGGGACCCATGCAAGCCAGACCTCGCTGGACTCCCCTGGGTGTCTAGTTTTCAGAAATGTGTGGGTTTGGTAGGTTCCCAAGATGGCCGATGAGCCCGGGGCCAAAAACCCAGGTGACCCCCCTTGCAAAACCAGGTTGTTTTGTGATAGATAATTTTGATGTCTCCTCAATACGTTTTGGGCCCTTGCCTGTTGCGGGTACTTGACCCACCCACGCGAGTGAGGTATCATTTTTATCGGGAGACCTGGGGGAAAGCTGGGTGGTAGGAAATTTGTGGATCCACGCAGATTCCAGAACTTTCCCACACAGAAATTTGAGAAAAACGTGATTTTTTCAGCTAAATTTGAGGTTTGCAGGCGATTCTGGGTAAGAAAATGTTGGAGGACCCACGCAAGGCATACCTCGCTGGACTCCTCCGGGTGTCTACTTTTCAGAAATGTGTTGGTTGGGTAGGTTTCCCTAGATGGCCGTCGAGCCGGGGCCAAAAACTCATGGGACCCCCCTTGCTAAACCAGGTTGGTTTGTGATAGGTAATTTTGATGTCGCCTCAATAGGTTTTGGGCCCTTGCCTGTCGTGGGTACTTGACCCATCCACACAAGTGAGGTACCATTTTTCACGGAAGATTTTGGGGGACGCGGGGTGGGTGGAATTTTGTACTTCCACGCAGATTCCAGAACTTTCCACCACAGAAATGTGATGAAAATGTGTTTTTTTGGACATATTTTTAGGTTTGCAAGGGATTCTGGGTAACAGATCCTGGTGAGAGCCAGTCAAGTCACCCCATCCTGGATTCCCCTGGGTGTCTAGTTTTAAAAATGTATAGGTTTGCTAGGTTTCCCTAGGTGCTGGCAGTGTTAGGGTTCAAAATCTACAGCTAGGCACTTTGCAAAAAAAGGGTCCGTTTTCACTGTGAAAATGTGGTGTGTCCACGTTGCGTTTGGGCCGTTTCCTGTCGCGGGCACTAGGCGTACCCACACATGTGAGGTGCCATTTTTCTCAGAAGACTTTGGGGGACGCGGGATGGGTGGAAATTTGTGGATCCACGCAGATTCCAGAACTTTCCACCACAGAACTGTGAGGAAAATGTGGTTTTTTTGACAAATGTTTCGGTTTGCAAGGGATTCTGGGTAACAGAACCTGGTGAGAGCCAATCAAGTCACCCCATCCTGGATTCCCCTGGGTACCTAGTTTTCAAAAATGTATAGGTTTGCTAGGTTTCCCTAGGTGCCGGCAGAGTTAGGGTTCAAAATCTACAGCTAGGCACTTTGCAAAAAAGGGTCCGTTTTCACTGTGAAAATGTGGTGTGTCCATGTTGCGTTTTGGGCCGTTTCCTGTCGTGGCCACTAGTCCTACCCACACAAGTGAGGTACCATTTTTCTCAGAAGACTTTGGGGAACGCGGGGTGGGTGGAATTTTGTGGATCCACGCAGATTCCAGAACTTTCCACCACAGAAATGTGAGGAAAATGTGTTTTTTTGGACAACTTTTTAGGTTTGCAAGGGATTCTGGGTAACAGAACCTGGTGAGAGCCAGTCAAGTCAGCCCATCCTGGATTCCCCTGGGTGTCTAGTTTTAAAAAATGTATAGGTTTGCTAGGTTTCCCTAGGTGCCGGCAGAGCTAGGAACCAAATTCAACAGGTAGGCACATTCCGGAAAAAAGTCAGTGCCTAGTGGGCTTTCTGCCGCCCTGGGGAGGGGGGAAATCAGGGGCTATTGCCCCGATATGCCCCCGAGGGGGGCAGAAAGACTGTGGCTATTCTTTTGGGGGGTCGGGGGCATTGGGATGCCCATTCTGGTCAGCCCCCACCCCTGCGTTTAAAAAAGCCAGCATAATCGCTGGCACATAGTGGGCTTTCTGCCCCCCCGGGGGGCAGATCAGGGGCTACTGCCCCCATCTGCCTCCTGGGAGGGGCAGAAAGACAGTGGCATCTTTTTTGGGGTGGGTGGGGGCTCTCGCATGTCCATTCTTGGCAGCCGCCACCCCGAACTTTGTAAAAAAAAATCCCTAGTGGCTAGTGGGCTTTCTGTCCCCCGGGGGGTGCAGATAAGGTGCTATTGCCCCATCTGCCTCCCGGGGGGGGCAGAAAGACTGTAGCATTTTTTTGGGGTGGGGGCATTGACATGCCCATTCTTGGCAGCCCCCAACCCTACCTATATAAAAAAAAAATCCCTGGCGCTTAGTGGGCTTTCTGCCCCCTCCCGGGGGGCAGATCAGGGGCTATTGCCCCATCTGCCTCCTGGGGGGCAGAAAGTCTTTTTTCTTTGGGGGTAGGGTGGGGGCATTTGCATGCCCATTCTGGGCAGCCCCCACCCCGGGCCTATAAAAAAAATAATCCCTGGCATCTAGGGTGTTTCTGAACCTCCGGGGGGGGGCAGAAAGACTTGTATTTTGTGGGGGGAGGGGTGGGGGCATTGGCATGCCCATCTTGGGCAACCCCCACCCCTAAATCTATCGAGGGAAAAAAAAACCCTGGTGTCTAGTGGGCTTTCTGCCCCCGGGAGGGCAGATTGGGGGCTACAGCCCCCATCTGCCCCTCAGGAGGGGCAGAAAGACTGTACCTTTGCGGCGGGGGGGTGGAGGCATTGGCATGCCCATATTGGGCAGCCCCCACCCCTAACTATAATTTTTTTTTAAATCCCTGGTATCTAGTGGGCTTTTTGCCCCCCGGGGGGCAGATTGGGGGCTACTGCCCCATCTGCCCCCCAGGGGGGGCAGAAAGACTAATTTTGCGGCTGGGGGGTGGGGGCATCGGCATGCCCGTTTTGGGCAGCCCCCACCCCTAAGAAATATCCCATAAAAAAATCCCTGGTGTCTAGTGGGCTTTCTACCCCCCCGGGGTGGCAGATTGGGGGCTACTGCCCCCATCTACTCCCCAGGGGGGGCAGAAAGACTAATTATGCCAAAATGTTTATGGGGGGAGCAAAGGCCCTTGCCCAAGGGGCCGCTCCCCCCTCCCTGGTGCCTAGTGGGTGGATCCCTGCTTGGGGATCGCCCTCCTGGGGTGATCCCCAAGCAGGGATCCACTAGGAGAGGTACCATTGGAAAGGGAGATTCTCCCTTTCCAACGATACCTCTCCTGAGTTTCTACATGCTCAGGGGGCTGAGATAGCCCCCTGAGCACGTAGAAACTGAAACTGAAATGAGCCTCTTGGCTCATTTCAGTTTCGGTTTCACTGAAATGACATCAGCGCGACGTGCACGCCGATCGTCATTTCAGGGAAACCAGGGGGGGGGCCTCGGGAGCTGGGGAAGCTCTTCCCCAGCTCCTGAGGCTTTAGGGGAGAAAAGGGAATCCCTCTGGTGCCCGCACCAGAGGGATTTCCGATGCTGGCTGTCATGAAGAGTTGGCCTCGTCATGAGCACACGACCACTGTGTGCCATGACGAGTCCAGCTCGTCATGAGCATGGAAGGGGTTAAGATTTATATTAAATACAATAGATTTCACAGCAAACTATAACTGGGGATTTTCAGTGTTAATATTGATTTCAAAACAACAGTTTTTAGGTCTTGGTTAGGCAGTGCAGGCACTGTCTTGAAGAGACATGCTGTATTCAATATGTGGGCTTCAGCCCGCCCACAGGCTTTCCATTTGCTGGCTCCATCGTCGCTCTCACATTCTTCCTCCCCATTTGTCCATGGCATGCATGCATCATGCTTCTTCCTCCCTAAGAAAATGGACCAATTACTACTACCTATTCACTGCTTTCATTTTAGGAACTGTTCAGAGGAACTACTTTTTCTTTGTTTTTCAGCACTTCACAGGAGCGCTTGTGTTTTGACTCACCCCAAGCTCCGTTTCTTTAAACAGGCCTGCAAATCTTGTTCTTATCTCATCACACTTGCTGTGCATTCAAAGATCGAGCTCAAATGTCAGATTCTGTTTTCCGAAGGTGCCTGTTTACTTTTCTTTCTCTCACTTCAAAGTGAGGGGATTTTTTTTTTTTAATGGCCCGGTGTTGCTTGCCTGTCCCCAACCCCTCCTGCTTTGCTGCTTGACCCATCACCCCACCCTCCCTCTCATCGCTGCTTGGCCCCTCTTTGCTCTTTATGTATTGAGTCTTCCCAACTGCCCTCATCGTGTCTACCCCTCCTATTTTTCTTTCTTATTGTCTTTATTGATTTGTCTGAAAACATTCCAGGATCACTAGCGCTGAACAGGAGACGCTGCTTTTTTTCGTATCGTAATAACAGAATGTGACTTTGACCAACGCACATAGGGATGTATAAACAGACTCTGATACAGTGGTATTGCTCACCCAAGATCTTCCGATGCCAGCACAAGCTCAGCAGCCTTCTCCTGGTTACTTGATGCTATGGAACACACTGCATTACGAACCGAACCACTGTCATTTTAATTTTTTTTCCTTACCAATTGATTAGAAAATGTACTCATGTGTACCATTAAATATAACTTTCTGAACTTGAAATCCTCCTCCTTTCTGTGTATATTTCTGTTTTTGAATGGCCATTGTTGAGTGGATTTATCCAAAGCTGCCTGACTGACTTTTAACACGTTCAGGGACAGAGCAGGGAATATCCTTTGAAGATTATGTTGTATTTGTATGCAGAGGGATTGGGAGTGCTTTTTAGGTCGACCTCAGAGAATCTTACATAGGAGGGCAGATTGTAGCCAGCTAAATAACATGTGAGATAGATGTGCTTGTTGTGCTGTGGGTGCACTCTTCAAGCAGATACCAGGAGTACCGTTGAGAAAAAGCAATAAAATATTATATGGTCACTACAGCCGGCTTATATAGGACACATCACTGACTGCTTCATTCTGTTATCCTAACCAGTTGTTCTGTTTTATCAATCTCGCAAAATGTATGCCTATCCCCATAAGGATTCAACCTTGACTTGAGGGTTACAGCTAAAGCATCTGTACAGCTACCGTACAACTCACTTAGCTATCTACTGACTACGTTCTACCATTCTGAACAACACCTGGGCACAGCACGCAAAGATAACAGTAGGTTGGTAAATCCAAACCAGATACTTAAGCAATTTGTTTTTGACTGAAAAGCTAACACAACATGCTGTTTCATTGTCGTAAGCTTGTTTTGCAGCACCACAAAGCACGGCTGTTAGAAGGTTCATCAAAACACAATGGGAGTGGCATTGACAAATATAATTGTGATGGTAATACATTTTTTTTATTCTTAAACAAACTTCAAATTTTGTTGTTGCTATTAAGGCCTTGTCTCAAAATTGTCTTGCCCAAAATCAAAACAATGTACATTGACATAAGTACAAAGTTACAAAACTGAGTAATGATGCACCAGAAATAAATATAATAAGTTTTGCAGGAGGTTTGACCAAACCTCTCTATGCAGCTACATCTTGTGTTGTTAGTGGAGAAGGAAGGTCTAGTTATGGATGCTGGAATACTGTTTCTTTTTGGAATCCATGCAGGCTGTTGTTCTTAGCCCCAACACATGTACAAACATGACTGTAGTTCTCATTGCTCAATGACATGTATTCTTTAGTTTTGCTTCATAGCTGTTTAAAGTGGTTGGCAGACTCTACTGCTCCCTGCAATGCTCCATGGGCAATTTCTATGTCTGTCTGCTGCATGCTACGTGAACATTGTACCTAGAGCCCTGCATTGTTTGGAAGTCAACATAGTGACTAAAATACTTTGCAGTTAGAACTACGAATTAATAGTTTTGGGGGCTTTGACCAGGCCTGACAACCTGGCTTTGAGTTGTACGATTTAAATTGGCTGGCTACTCTTTGTTTAAAACAAATAATGCCCACCTTAAGCCTACTTTTGATTCACTCAGCAAGCCTAGTAACCATTCCACACTTCCCCCAATCTACCTCATTCCAATCTACCCCAATATACCTTACTTCACTCTACCCAATCTACAACGATCTACCGCACTCCTATTTACCACAATCCACCCAAACGTACTCCTATCTGCCCCAATCCACCCAAACCTACCCCACTCTACTCCAATCTACCCCACTCCTTTACAATCTATGCCACCTCACTCCAATCTAGATCACAGCAATCTACCCCACTCTACTCCAATCTATCCTACTTTTCTCCACTTAATCTACCCCACTTTTCTGCACTCAATCTACCCCACTCTCCACCACTAAAATCTACCCCACTCCAGTCTACCTCACTCTACCCCAATAGACCTCACTATAATCTACCTCACTCTACTCTAAACCAATCTACCCCACTCCATGCTTCCCCAATTTACCTCGGTCCACACTATTTTAAACCAACCTACCCTGTCCATGCTAACCTAGTCTACCCCACTTCACACTACTCCAATATACCCCATTCTACTCTACCCCAATCTACCCAACACCACATCACTGACGTTTAGCCACGCTGAACGACAGCCACTCTGGTGTACAACATGGATAAAACACATTGCCAAAGCCAATAGCTCTCACATAGTTGAAACCTATTGGCTTTGCCAATGGTTGTTATAATATTACAATGCCTAACTATAATTTCACTTTCACCTATGCTTTTTTAGTGAATTTCCATGTGTTTTTAATGTAAGCTAAAGATTGAGTATCTTACCTAACTATAATGTGACTTTAACGTTTTCACACACACACTCCCTAGTTTGCCCACCTCCTACAGGTAAAACTCACCATACTGCACAAACCAAACAGATCTTCCTGGTTCCATGCGGTTCTCCTGACCGGAAGCATCCTTTTGTGCATTTCATCTTCTATTCTCTGCTGCCTCCAGCTGTTTCCGCTCTTCGGACTCCACCTGGCCATTAAACATAGGAAACACAATAATACATAATTAGGATTCATTTTAAAACCAGAATAAAACCAAATCATGAATAAAAACTTCATCATGTCACTGAATAGGCCAACTATCAATACATTGTAAGTAAAGTACTCACACTATTCAAGCAGCAGTTCAAATGGACATTGCCCTACTAGGCAACAAAACAGGCCACTCACAGAAATCTGTAAGTAGAGTGCAGAACCACAAAGACTCTTCAGTTTTAAAATTCCCATTGCAGTCACGTTCTGGGCAAAGCTAAGATGCTAAAACTTTATCTCACCATGAAAGCATCAAACACACAGCCTTTTGAAGTCGAGTCAGAGATGAACCAGGTCAAAGCATTTCCATTAATACAGCAGTGTGCCAATCTGGTGAACTGGATGTTATGACTGTGTGTGTCTGAGAGAGTTTCACTCTAATTATTGTGATGACAACAAAGAATCCAGACAACTGCAACATGACTACTACTATACATTCATGAAAAGGAGCGTTCAATTCTATACAGGATGATCTGTTACAAAATCAACAGATGGTTAAACTGTTCTCCAGCAATAGATCAGGTAGTCATGATGTGATTAATAAAAGTTATTCAGGAGTCTTGCGAGTTGCTTCGATTCCAATTTTATTCAAAAAATGCCAATTTGACAGAAGCAATCCATTCGGGCCAGCCAATGCGTTTCGTCCCTGTGGGACTTCATCAGGGCCTAAAATTTAAAACATACATATCACCAATGATGTTTTATACATACAAATTGTACTACACTACCCATTCACCTCTTAACCATTTTCCCACAAAAGCATTAAAACACACCCCAGCAAGACTCTCTACCTGTATACTTACTAATATAATCCATTTACTGGGTGTTTCCACCATCCCAGTGTGAGTCATAGTCCGTATACAATCAAAATGAATACATTCTTGGAACCATTCATTCCCAATTTATGAGATGTAAAGCCTCTGTCACCTGATCTCCATACACAGGCCAAATCTCTCTTATGATGGGAACTTTGTGGGATGTTAGGCCACTGATGGAATTTTCTAATGAATTTGTGAATTTAATTATTCTGTGATGGTTACCTGATCTTTATACAGAGGGCAAATGTCTGAGAATAATGGATCACTGGGGGCAGTTAGACCATTGGTACAGCTTTGGTGATGAATTCAAGAATTGAATGGTTCCAAGAATGTATTAATTTTGATTGTATATGGAAGTATATTTGAATTCATCTTTTTTGTGAAGTATGAACTTTTATGATTGACTGAATTCAGTGGCTATCAAAGGAGTATGTTCTCCTGGTGATATTGTCCTTGTATGTGCATTATTTGTTTTTTGTTTGTTTATAATTCAGTTCAATGATGTCTCTGCATGTCCTCATCAACTACATGCTGACTAAGCGCATCTTCAATTAGTAGGAGAATAAACTACTCTGGGGGTGACCATATAAAAAGAGGCATTTCCTTACAGTCAAGTATGTAATAGAAAAGCATATGTTTTAGAGCAGTTGGTCTTTCTTTCATCCTGACATCAGGGGCTTGGGCTGCGAGGCCAGGATGGTTGACGTGTCTCACTGAGCTCCCGGTCACCGACCCAGACCATCCTGCATCCTTCTTGCTGATACTATATACTCACCTCCCTGACGCCTTTGCAGAGACTCCTGCACATCAGAGAAGTACACCAGGAGTGATTTTTGAATGAACAAAAGCGGCAGCGCTGATCATCGCATGTGTGACCTACTCCCTTGCAAAGCCGGCCTCTGGATCAGGGGGCACGGCCACGAGCTGCAGCGTACTCTGTGGTGCTGTTGGCTGTTGCTAGAGCACGCAGACTTCTCCTTGGGAAGTCACCCTGTGGGAGCTAAATACCACCACCTAAACAAGCAACCTGTGTTCCTGTGGTGCCTTCTTTGGGGCCTGTGGTGGTGCTATAGGCTGCGATGTCCCCAACAATACTTACATCCACCCTCCTGGTGTGTGGTGAACTGCTCCAGTGAGGTACTCAGCCCGGCACGCCGCAACAGGCTGGGGATGACATCAACTGGAGCCCTCAATGAGCCCTAAGAACTGTATCAGCACTTGATCAGTGAGTGCTTCCCAAGGGTGGGGGAGTCCAACACGGCGGCCCCCAAAGGAACTTTACAGGTACCCGGACTGATGAACAGTGCATTGTACGGACAATGGGAGGTGGGAGGAAAGACCACTCCCCTCCCTGGAAGGAATCAGGGGTACCTCCCTTGACATTCTTACACACTACGGGAGACAACGCCCCCACCTCATCTGGAGAACCTTCTTTCGACGCCACCCAGAGATGATAGGGGATACTCCACAAATCCCCCACCCTTGGTTTAATGAGTGTTGCAACGCAATTGTCCCCCTCCCCTTGTTGAGGAGACAATGGTTGCTCGTGCTACCCTCCACCCCCTTCATGTTTGTCTTCAAGGCCTGACCAAGATCACTAACCCGGCTCAAACACCAGAGGAACAGAGAGGGAGATAACATCAAGGGCTGAGACAAACCTTCATTCTCAGTGACTCAGCCAAGATCGGCAAGTGCACGGCCCTAACATCCGGAAGCACGCAGGGTGTTTGAGGACAAGGGTCGACCACTGATGCCTCCGAATCAGCAATATGGATGACATTCCACTAGCCATTCAAGCCTTTGTGTACTGCTAATGTACTGTTGTTGAAGCCTCTTTTTACTCTTTCTTAAACACATTGAACTGTTGTGGTGGGCCATGTAAGATATTATTTAGCAGCTCCTCCTCAAAGTCCTAAAGGCATCAAAATTATTGGTGAAGGAAGTGACACTGCAGATCATGACTGGTAGTTGCTAAACACTGCGCTCGGCTTTACATTTGCACTTTTGAAGCTGAGAAGGACAGTTATGGTGTAAGCCAATACTTGAAAATATCCACACTGTCCATGGGCCACCTGTCACCCTCTACTGTTTACCACTGTAGTGGCATTAAGCTACACTTCAACAAATACAAAAAAATAAAAAATGCAGGATCAATAATTGTGACAATGGGTCTTGTACAAATGATTCTCTATATACTCAAAGACTAAAGTCTCTTTTAAGTTGTAGTAAGCCAATAAATAGTACTGGTGTGGCTTATCTTCAGAATGTCATCTCTAGAGAGATGACATTCTGCAGATAAGCCACATGAAGTTGCAACAGTATCATAGCGGTATAAATGATGACATGAAAGGTGTATTTTTGAGATATTTGTTGAAGAGTTTTCTTGTGAATTCATGATATACTGATCATTCAATTTGTATATTTAATAAACAAAACTTTCTCTTTTGACCATATATGCTGTAGATGATTTCTTTGCCCTAGTATGTATCTTGATTTGTCTTGAAACAATATGGTGCCTACATTTCTGTACACTGATTATTTTTTCCCTGCTTTAGGTGCCGTATTGAGTAGCAGGGGGTCCCCTTTCATATACAATATTTACCCACAATGGAACTGTTCTGGCCAAAAAGTATGGGGACCTTAGGGAGCTCAGAGGGCCAAATGTGTTACCAGAAGCCAATAAAATGAGTCAACTAAGTGAAAATGGGGGGGCCAGGCCAGAAGATAATATTGATTATCATTGGTGCAGCGATTGTCACATCATTGGTTTTGGCACTACTGATGCAGGTGATTCATTCAATAGGGTAAAGTAGGTCTGGCACCCAGGTGTTGCTCAATAGTATTAAGGAAACCAGTGAAAAAGAGATCCGCATCCTACATCAGAATGAGTACTGTGAAAACATTTATCTCCAACTGTTCAAGACTTATTACATGACTACAGATGTTTCAAATTGTTGGCTGTGTACACATATGCCTGCCTCCTCAGAAGAGGAAGTTATATACAGCGGCGGCCGGCTCAGGTAAGAGCAGTGGGGCAGGGCGGGGCATGGAGGAAGCCGACAGATGACGGAATAGGCATTATTTATTTATTTAATTTTACCTATTCCGTCATCTGTCGATTTCCCCCCTCCTCCCACCCCACCCCTGCCCCTTTGCGTTTACCTTTGCCGGCTGCCGCTGGTTATTTATTCACAAAGACCACTTTCTTTTCCACTGTCTTGCACCATTTATGGTTCTTTTTTGTCTCATCGGCAGTTAGAGCTACTCATTAGGGGTATGGGTTCCAAGACATTAGAAGAAAAGTGAAAAGAAATAAGGTGTTCAATGCCTAAGGATGCACAATGCATTCTATCCAAGGGTGAGGTGGAATTACAAGCAGGTTATGAAAACGATACTAGGCAATACTCACACATGCAAGATGGGTTATTGAGATTTCATACAGAGCAGAATTATAGAGAAAGTGCATCATTAGTAGCGCACAAGCTCTAAATACTTGGTGTGAAAGTGTGGCTACGCTTTGCGTAGCCCTTAGAGATAAAATTAACATAGGAGAAATAAATTGCGTTCACATTTTTGACACACCTGAAATTAAAATTACAAATATTGAAAGTTACAATAAAATAGGGAATTATAGATATGTACCATGTTTGTGGCAGACTCTAAACAAGCTTATTCAGAAGACTATCATTGGCTGCCAGTGAAATGATAAAAAGATGGTGTTTACATCCTATGCACATCAATAAAAAAAACGTTAGTTACTATGAAGTAAGGAAAGATAGACTGGCTGTGATGAAATGAAACAAAGAATTAGAAAAGGTAATAATTCCACCATCTTATCAAGCTACACCAGCTCAAAATATGCTATGAGTTCTTATTTGCAAGGTTGATAGGAATGAGGCAAAGTCAAAATTACTGATTGTTGTCAGTGGCGTAACGGAAAAGGATGGGCCTCCCTGCAGAATGTGAACAGGAGCCCCTTAGTCTGTCACATCTCACAGATATATTTTGGTTTGGGGTTAAATGGGGCATGCTGAAGGGTTGGGGTCCCCTTGCACAGCAGGGGCTGTAGGGGCCATTGTTACGCCACTGATTGTTGTCTCCAGTAATACCAAAAACAAATCTAATCTAAGAGACACATTTCAATGCTAGATCATTTGATCCAGGACATATTTGCTTTTATGAGTTTTATGTAATAAGCCCTGTATGTGTATGATGCATAAAAGCTCCTTTCAAAACATTGGCAGTCCACCATTTTTTAGGTCTTGCTACAAACAGCACTGTGTACAGTTCTAGTTGAGTGGGCTTCAGGGCAGCCAATTGTGCATGCATGGATGGCTTTTTTTGTCCACCCTATTTGCATGCACCTATTCAATGGCTTTCTTCCTTAGGGACCGCTTCTGATCTTGGGCGGAAGGGCTCCGAATCGGATTTGGTTTTACCTAAACCGATCAGGAGCCCTTGTTTCCGACCGACTCGTTCCCAATTTCGAACGACCAAGTACGATGCCTGGAAATCCTTAGGGCTGACCAAATGGGTTCCGGAAGGCATACGGAGAGATAGAGCCCTCCGGAGCCGAATTGTACAGCTCTCCGAATCGTGCCCATGGGGGTACCCTTGGGTCCCCCCTTTCAGACCATGCACAGTGTGGCAGGCACCAAGGGGTGCCCGATACAGGCTGCACGATGATCCCCAACCACCCCTTTTGTCAATGGGAGTCCAACCGAATCGTATCCGGATGCATTCAAATGCATCGTACTTGTTCGGTCGGACTCCCCTGACACGAGTCGTATGGAGACCATTCCAGACACGAGTCGTTCGGTTTGCTTTCCAAACAAGATTGTAATCAAGCCCTATGTTTTGTGTTTACTTCATCAATTGAGCATTTCCATTCTACCCTGTTTTTTATCTTGATGAGTTGCATCCTTCCAGTGCTATTGTTAGTCCATTATTTATTCTTTCTTTTCCTCTACAATTTTTGATTTAGCTCTTCATGGGATTGGATGTACTGCTCCTATCTCTCTCTGTCCCTTTTTCACTCTTTCCTGCTAGAGCACGTTTGCGCTCTATCCTTCACTCCCCATCCCCTCCAGTCTTCTTCTGATGCCCCACCCTCTGCGCATGCCTCCTTATCCCTAAATTCTCCTCCTCACAACATTATGTACTTCTGTTCACTTTCGCTCTCTCTCCAATCCCCAGCTTCCTCCCTCTTCCCGCCTTGTGTTTTTAAATTTGTGCTGTCACTGGCAAAGCCAAAAGCAGTGGCTGGCTGTCTTGGAATTCTGATTTCTATACTTCTAAGAATGCCATCACATTGTGTCTTCAGAGTATAGAAAATAACGTTCTGTTATCTTGGAGCGTTATTTTTACATTTCTAAGATGACTGCCATGTTGCATCACAAATATTGTATTTCATAGAAATTCCAATTCTATTTTTGCCTTCTGCTCTTATTGACCTTACGAGCTGTAAGTTAAAAGTATTGACCAATGCTTATTTAAAGTAGGACAAGTTGGATCACACGCAGGCTTCGAGGCGGATAGATCTAAAGTACTTCTTTTTATCACAGAAGTGCACAAACAAAGCCTGGTAAAGGATGAATTGGTTTAGGTGCAAACTTCTGCAGATTTCAGAATCTTTTTGTAAAGGTATGAAATATTCAGTTGTGATTGAATGTGACTCTTTCCATGAAGGTTGCCAATGCCTTTTCATACGAGGCTTTGGTGTTTACCAGTTAGAGGTGCACACCCTTAAGCAGATTGTTCACCCATCACCAGATACACAAACCTCTACAAGATACTACATTGCACGCTGAATAAAGGGAGAGCAGCCGCCTGCTGTCTGTCTCCGGATCTCACCCTGAGCTGATGAAAGAGACCCACTGATCTACAGTATGGAATATTTTCCACTCTTTACACCCAATTTCTGAATTTACATCCCATCCTCATGGCAAAAGCAGTAGAAGGAATGCCACTAGTGACATGGCATGACAGCCTACTGTGGCTTCCAGTTACTACTTCTGAAAGCTAAAACAATTCAGCTCCAGCTGAGGAGAGGAAGACGCTCAAGATCCAATGGACTGAGCTCCTCCCCTAGGGGCGTATCACGCATGAGAGTTGAAGTGACATTTTTCCAGCAATGTAATGCAACAGAGTATAGGTCTGCAAGACTAAATACATTCTAAAAGTGGAAGGTACTTAATGAAAAACAGATGCTAAGAGAAACAACTCGGGCATTAGAAAAAAAACATGGCTTACCCGGCGCACATAAATGGGACATAATAGACACATGGCATCGGGTGCATCCATGATCTCAATGTACAAATCTTCCTCTTCCTGGACCAGCTAAAAAATGAAGGATTATTATTTTAATGCTCAATACTCAATTGATAAATAAAATCTAAAAATGTGTCTTAATCTGCACAAATCTGTCAAAGATTCCAAGCTATTAGTGTAGGTGTTTATACTGGAATGACTTTAGGTCCTCAAGTCATTTCAGCTGCTCAACTAAATCTACTATAAAAGTAATGTACATATCGAGGTGAAACCATAAAAATCATTCAGAACTATTGCTGCTTGGAGCATTCCTCCGAAAGCTACAAGACAAAAGGTGCTAATGATTGTTATGCTTTTTAGCCAGAGATTTTTGTTCATGGTCGAAAGCTGTGTGCTGCTGATTCTGTGGACTTACCCTGCACCGAGAGCCTACTGTGCACAGCTGAAAGACATGCACACAGGACCTGGTGCCAATGCGACTGAGCACAGGGAGAGGCTGAAGGTCATGGGCTGTGATAACAGCTAAAGGAGGTGCCATGCAGGCTCTGGTGCCAAATGAACTGAATGATCGGTGTCTGTGGGTCGTGCCTTGTGTGACGATCCCACTGCACATTGCCAAGACCGTAGGGTCAGGAAACTCAGCATTGCTGAGGAGCATGTAACATGCCCAGAATGCCCTTTGGATGAGGAAGCATGCTACATCATGCACATTCAGTGTTTGTGGTCATTGGGAAAGGGAAGGAATTAGCTACTCATAGTGTGCTATTTGGTTTGTATTGTGCGTGCCAATATTGGAGGTGTTGATGCAGCCAACTCTTTAGGCAGTAGGCACATGATGAAATGCATTGTTATTTTCTTCAATATGAGATTTTACATATTTTATTCTATATTTATTTCATACTAAATTAACAAGAATAGAAAATCATAAACATTATCGTCAGATGGGAGACCATAAAGGAAACCAGAAATTCAAGAGGGTAATACTGCAACTGCCCATTGAAGGTTTAAATTGGATAACTTACACTCTCCTTCTGCTGTTAAATAGTGGGACAAAGTCTAGGATAGTGCAAATGGTGTGTTACAGAATATATGTTTTTGTTCAAATATTTTTTGTGTTAATTTTAGAATTATGTTACCTACAATGCATCCTTCAGTAAGATGCAATTTCTCCTGTCTCTGAATGTAATCTGTTCTCGGGGTATACTGTATTTGGAACTTGATGTAAGATAGTGAATGACAGACTCAGATCTGTCTGGCCAACCTTGCTGTACTAAAGGATTATTAACTCTAACAACACTTGCCAAGTGGGGGCTCTCTTTTGCACACTACAGGCTCCTGTCTGAGAGCTGAAGAAAAGTTCCAGAAAAAGGTAAAACAAAGTGTAACTAAGCATTTTAGAAGCAATACACATTTGAGAAATATTAATTTGTATATTGATCTACACAGGCCACATTGTAAATGTGTATGTATAGGAAGAGATGTTAAGTTGTAGTCGTCTTTAATCCGTATTTTCAAGGTGGAAAGCCAAGTTGGGTGCACTCTTGACATTATGAGTTTTGAAGGGAAAAGGGCTAATGAGTACATAGCTGCAGGGACATCTTAAGGATTTTGGGGGCCCTGGGCCAAACATATTTTTGGGGCCCCAATTCGGAACAGCTTTACGTTTGTGAGCTCTCTTTGGCCAGGTGACCGACACTGCACAGGCACACTGGTCCACCTTCTAAATGTGTTTCTATATCATTTTCAGGGATAGTGATATGTGTTTTCAATATCCTAATATAGCAGCAGGTCACTAGTATTATTGCAAATAATCTATACGACCCAGGTCCTCTTTTCATGAAAAAGGAACATTTTTATGGATGTTGCATGATGTTGAAAAACAAGCAACATTTCTTTGCGAAATATCTGTAGTAAACACCCACACATTACTCGTATTAAAAACACATTAAAGGAAAATAGTATTTCAAACAATCTATTTTTAAGTATCATTCAAGGTTATCAGGGCCTTGCTGTGCAGAGAACAGAGCCAGATCCCTCAGGGGGCCCCCTGAAAGGCTGGGGGCCCAGGGCCAGAGCCCACTTTGCCCATGCCTTAAAACGCCTCTGTGTAGCTGCCAATCAACTGACTTCACACCATTCTGCCAGAGCAACAACACCATCCTTCTCCAGAACCAGACTAAATTAATGCTGCCCAAATTTTAGAAGGTCCTCCAGAAAACAGAATACGTCCTGGATGTTGTATTATCTAGTCTTCCCGAGGGCGCCAGCATAAACATACAGAGAGCAATCGATTGACGATGGCGCTGGAAGGAATCCTCAGGCACTACTTGGAAGTAGTATTCATGTGGCCCAACTCTGGCCCTCCAACCAAAGACCTACCATGGAACGTACTAAAAATGGTTGAATGAGCTCAGTGGCTCTGGAAGCAGAGGTGTGGATGATACTGTAGCACCCCCATAAATCAGAGATGGGGTTCAAATGGAGAATTAACAATAAAGAACCCTGTTCTTGAGTACAAATGGTCTCGAGACAAGCAACTTCGTTTGACAAAGTGCTGCTAAATGGTTAAAAAAGAGCTTTGTTTACTACTCCTTTCTCTTACTGCATGTTTAGGGTATTTTGTAATTTTAACTAATGCCACTATTGCAGGGTTATAGGTGAAAGGTGAATGTACAATACTCCAGATGTGTTCCAAATCCTATAAATAAAAAGATGGCTGCTTTACAAGTAAAGTACAAGTATCTCAATATGTATGTATCAGCAGCATGGAAAGAACAATCAAGGGAGTTGAGTCAAGTGATAATGATGGCCGGAAACCCACTCTAAAAACAGCTGCAGGACCACTGATATAGAATGAGGTCCAATCCCGAGGAGAGGAATGTGCAGAACGGTTCACTGACACATTGATGCAATAAATAGAGATGTAAAAAAAATCGAGTAAAAAATATAGACAGCAAAAATATCAGCTCCTATACTTAAACAGATAAATACAAAAATATTGACAAAAAAATATCGATATAAAACATTTAGATGTATAAAAAATAGCCTTTTATATAAATATAAAATAAATAATGTATATATAATATTAACATTAATTTTAACGAAATAAAATACATTTAATATACATTTTAATAAAATATAACAAATAAACTTAATAAAAAAGATAAGCACTCAAACATAATTATTTATACATATATAAATTTACTTTAAAACAATTAATAAACTATTATTTTTAATTTATGTTAAAAGTTTAAAATTATATAAAAAATAAAAATATATATATCAATGATTCAAAATACAAAAAAACTAAAATCTATAATAAATTAAATAATTAAACTATTAAAAAATATTGAAACTCAAATTTCACAATACAGTCCAAAAGTAGGGAAAGTGGTGGAAAGGGGAGGGGTAAAAATAATTATTCCCACTCCAGTGAGTGCAACAATAGGGAAAGTGCTGGATAGCGGATGGGTAAAAATTACTATTCCCACTCCAGTGAGTGCAACAGTAGGGAAAGTGTTGGATAGCAGAGGGGTGAAAATTACTTTTCCCACCCCAGTGAGAGCAACAGTAGGGAAAGTGTTGGATAGCGGAGGGGCACAAATTACTATTCCCACTCTAGTGAGTGCAACAGTAGGGAAAGTGTTGGATAGTGGAGGGGTAAAATTTACTATTCCCACTCCAGTAAATGCAACAATAGGGAAAGTGTTAAATAGCTGAGGGGTAGAATTTTGTATTCCCAATCCAGTGAGTGCAACAGTAGGGAAAGTGTTGGATAGCAGAGGGGTGAAAATTACTATTCACACTCCAACAATTAAAATATATATATATATATATATTCACTGAAAAAACCATAGGTTTTAGGGACAGTTATAGTTAGTTGGACATTTTACTCGTACAAAACCCGTGAAATTCCCCCGTTATAGTTAGTTCAGCTAACTATAACTCGCGCCCCGCAATGCACTGCTGATGACGTCACATATTACATCACTCATGACATGGTCAGTGACATCACTGATGACATCACTGATGACATCTCAAATGACATCACTGATGACATCATCCAGTGACTGTGTGTTTCTGTAAAGTTTAAATATTTTTAATATATATAGGAAAAGACGTATTGAAGAATGAGTGGGTGTGTAAGTGTCTGTATGGATGATTTAGTAGGTGCGTGACTGACTCTATAAGTGAGTGATTTAACGTATCTTACTGAATGCATGGGTTAGTGACTAAACTGGGTGAATGTCTGTATCCGTCTGTCTGTTGCTGTGTAAGTGGCTGCATGGGTTTGTGAATAGCTACATGAGTGTCTATAAGAGTTATTGATTTGTTGTCTGAGTATCTGTATGGGTGCCTGAGTGTTTGTGTGGATGGGGTGTGTGCGACTGTGCATAGATGTGTGAGTGGGTGATTCACTGGGTGGATGGTTTCAATAGTGCATCTGTGATAGACTGTATGGGTGGGTAAGTGTGTGTAAGAGTGTGTTAGTGAGTGAATGTATGTCCCAGTGGTACATGTGTGAGTAACTACATATGTGAAAGGCAGTATATATGTGTGTTCGAGTATATAAATAGCTATAAGCGAGAGTGAGTGATTGTGATAGTGGCTGTATGGATGAGTGTGTGCTTGTATCAGTGATTATATAAGAGCGTAACAATGTGCTAGTATTTGTATGATTAAGTGAGCTGGTGTGTGTATAACTGTATAGGTGAGTAAATGGCAGTGTGTTTAATTATTTGCATGACTGACTAGGTGTGTGAGTACCTCTATGGATGAGTGGCGGTGTTTGAGTGTCTATATAGGAGTAAGAGTGCATATGATAGTCCTGTACTGAGTGACCATAAGTATGAGTGACTGTACGGGTGAGTGAGTGGATGTGTGTGTGTAGACCTAAGAATCAGTGAGTGGGTATGTAGTTATTGGTGTTGGAGTGTCTATGGTTTTGCGAATGGCAGTCTGTAATTTAGATTGGGTGTATCAAAGGTTATATTAGGGTGTGAAGAGCTGCATCAGATTATCACGTGGATGATGTCATCAGTGATGTCATTTGAGATGTCATCAGTGATGTCATCAGTGATGTCACTGACCATGTCATGAGTGATGTAATATGTGACGTCATCAGCAGTGCATTGCGGGGCGCGAGTTATAGTTAGCTGAACTAACTATAACGAGGGAATTTCACGGGTTTTGTACGAGTAAAATGTCCAACTAACTATAACTGTCCCTAAAACCTATGGTTTTTCAGTGAATTTCAAAGGTTTTTAAATGCTAATTTCTAACTATAACATATCTGAAACCTATGGTTTTTTCAGTGAATTTCAAAGGTTTTTTAAATGCTAATTCCTAACTATAACATGTCTGAAACCTACGGTTTTTTCAGTGAATTTCAAAGGTTTTTTTAAATGCTAGTTTCTAACTATGCCTAATCACCAATGTTATCCTATGGAAGGAAATTCACTTAGCAGGTAAAAACTGTTATCGTTACTTTTTCTTACTCAGTGTTGGATCCTGGATCCAGCACTGGTGCATCTCCTGTAAACAGTTGAAAGAATGCGTTTAAGTCATACAGGCGATTTTTAAGGAATATTTGTAGTTTGTGAAAATCGACACTTTGAAACTTTTCTGCTGAAAACCAGACAATGGATTCCTATGGAAGAAAATATAAGTTACTGGTAAGTACGGTTAAAATTACTTTTCAGGGTCAATGCTGGGCTAAAAGATGCAGCACTGAGGTCTCTCCTGATAACAGGTGAGTAAATCGGAATTCGTATTTCGGCTGATTTTAGAGGAATATTTTAAAGTTCCAAAACTCCACACTTAGAAGAATTTCCAAGTGAAACCAGTCAATGTTAGCCTATGGAAGGAAATTCAAGTTACTGGTAAGTACGGTTAAAATTACTTTTCAGGACCAGTACTGGGCTGAAAGATACAGCACTGAGGTCTCTCCTTATAACAGGTGAGTAAATCGGAATTCGTATTTCGGCTGATTTTAGAGGAATATTTGTATGTTTCAAAAATCAACACTTAGAAACTTTTTCAGCAAAAAGCAGGCAATGATATCCTATGGAAGGAAATTCAAGTAACTGGTAAGTACGGTTAAAATTACTTTTGAGGATCAGTACTGGGCTGAAAGATACAGCACTGAGGTCTCTCCTGATAACAGGTGAGTAAATCGGAATTCGTATTTCGGCTGATTTTAGAGGAATATTTTAAAGTTCCAAAACTCCACACTTAGACGAATTTCCAAGTGAAACCAGTCAATGTTAGCCTATGGAAGGAAATTCAAGTTACTGGTAAGTACGGTTAAAATTACTTTTCAGGACCAGTACTGGGCTGAAAGATACAGCACTGAGGTCTCTCCTGATAACAGGTGAGTAAATCGGAATTCGTATTTCGGCTGATTTTAGAGGAATATTTTAAAGTTCCAAAACTCCACACTTAGAAGAATTTCCAAGTGAAACCAGTCAATGTTAGCCTATGGAAGGAAATTAAAGTTACTGGTAAGTACGGTTAAAATTACTTTTCAGGACCAGTACTGGGCTGAAAGATACAGCACTGAGGTCTCTCCTGATAACAGGTGAGTAAATCGGAATTCGTATTTCGGCTGATTTTAGAGGAATATTTTAAAGTTCCAAAACTCCACACTTAGAAGAATTTCCAAGTGAAACCAGTCAATGTTAGCCTATGAAGGAAATTCAAGTTACCGGTAAGTACGGTTAAAATTACTTTTCAGGACCAGTACTGGGCTGAAAGATGCAGCACTGAGGTCTCTCCTGATAACAGGTGAGTAAATCGGAATTCGTAGTAAGGCAGATTTTAGAGGAATATTTGCACAATGGTGAAGGGAGGGGCTGGGCCTGAGGTGACATCTGTGCAAACGCGCCCCGTGGCGCGTTTTAAGTTGGGGGATTAAGTCCCCTTGAATCATGAGGTTCCCTAGGGGCCAACTAGCCCACCATGAACCTCCAGTATGCGCCAGGGGCTGCGTTGCAGAGACGTGTAGAGATGCCACACCCTTTTACACCTCTCTGCAACGCAGCTCTGTGGCGCTTTCTGGATGTACCTGTTGGGCTAGTTGGCAACCAGGGACCCTCAGGATTGAAGGGGATTTAATCCCCCATCTTAAAACGCGCCACGGGGCCTGTTTGCACACATGTCACATGAAGCCCCGCCCCCTCCCTTCACCACTGTGCAAACGCGCCCTGTGGCGCGTTTTAAGTTGGGGGATTAAGTCCCCTTGAATCCTGAGGGTCCCTGGAGTCCAACTAGCCCACCATATACCTCCAAAGCGCCACAGAGCTGCGTTGCAGAGAGGTGTAAAAGGGGCGTGGCCTATGTACACGTCTCTGCAAGGCAGCCCCCTGGCGCATACTGGAGGTTCCTGGTGGGCTAGTTGGCCCCAGGGACCCCCAGTATTCAAGGGAATTCGTCCCCCTCTGCAAACGCGCCAGGGGTGCGTTTGCAGAGTACTGCAGGGAGGGGCGGGGCCTCCGGCACGATGCCGGTCGTTTTTTTTTTTTTAATGGGAGCCGGGGCCTGAGCATTTTTTTTTTTTTAATTTTAAAAAAAAAAAAACGGGAAGGGGTGTCAGGACTCACGGGAGGTTTCCTCCTTCTAACTGTATGCTGGCTACCATTTTCCCCCTACAAACTTACCAAAAGTCAGATAATCCCTCAAGCTGGAGTGCTTGTTGGCACCGATGGAACTCCAAGATGGCTGCCAACATGCACATACTGCGACAGCACACCACTGTTAGCAGTCTAGTCTTTTAGGCTTCATGACATCAGGTGAAGTGTGCTTCAACATTCCACTGTGCACTTCACTGAAGAAATAATTTGAAGAGCACCTGTTTTCCCAGCGTCGTGGAAGTCAGTTAGGGTAGTTGCGATAAAATCGGGGTTAGCTTCCTCGGAACTACATTCCCTCACTAATCAGGTTAGTGTTAAACTTGTAGCTAATATAAAACATTCTGTGAGAAAAGGTTATCGTGTCAGAGGTAAATTTCTATTTAAAGAGAAAAAAGGAAACAAGTCAGAATATATTTTCCTTCGTTTGAAAACTGGAAATACTTTTTTCAGTAATTGCTTTCCTTAGCTGAGAAGATTAAATAAAAAGCTTTTTGAATCAGCTGTCTTTTTCAGCTGTTCCAGAATCTGTCAGACGCAGGCGTGACCTTTCAACACGCAGTGTCTTCTTAGACTGAAACTTGTTCACTCTTCTGAGAATTAATTAAAAGGTGAAGTCAGGGTCAAAGGCCCGGCATGTTTCTTTCTCATGCCATGTGTTAAAGAACTCTAGTAATGTTCTCCTCACGTATGGCAGAATAAATTGTGCTTCCAGCAAACATTAAAACCAAAGGCCTGAATAAAAGGAACGCTTCCTTTTAACATTTAACCTAAGTTCTGAAGCATTGTTTAAAAAACTAATTAAAGACAGAAAACCAGTCATCCTACTACAGAAACCCCAGTTCAAGGCCCACTCCAGTCTCTTAACAGTGAGTTAATAGAAAGAAAGAGAAACCCAAATAATACATAAATTAGGAATACAGAAATAAATACTTACCTTATCTTTCTTACATTAAGGAATAGCAGGATCAAGTGCAGATTGTACCTGAGAACGAAAAGGAAAGAGATCTGAGTGAAGACTTCTCATACAACCTAGCAAACAATACATGAGAAGTAGAAGAGAAGTAAGCTTCAGTAAACATTCTGGTAAGATAAGTTATTTATACACCATAGAAAAAACAGTAAGTTAAAAGGCACAGTAAATAAAGGTTTTTACATGTTAATGTTGCAGTCCAGTAAGAAGAAGAAGACGTAGCTGAACAGGCAGAATATTGGAGCAGTCTCTTCTCTGTCCCCAACCCCTTTTCCCCCTTAGAACTTACCTGCAATGGAATACTAAAAGACCTAGCAGGGTTGGTTCTGAGAAGGGTATTGGGACCTAGCGTCATTCTGCTCCTGTGTGGTTCAGACAGCAAAAGGGATTTAGACCCTGACAGAGTGAAGTGCCCACGTTGGTACAAGCACCTGAGCAGAATGGCAGAAGGACTTGATTTAAAAAATTTGGGCGAGATTTTGAGTAATATACAAAGGGACTTGGAGGCAGTCAGAGAGGAAAATAAAATACTAAGACAGGAGATAATAACCTTTAAAACGGGAACACCAGCTTTGGGATCTAGGCCAAGCACCGCATCCTTTGAAACCCAGAGTCCTAACATCAGCACTTCATCCTTTGCCCCCACACAAGTAATCCACTCATTATCCCCAGTAATTCCTCTTGCCCCTCCAGAGCGATTTAATGGAGACCCGCAGAAAGCGCAAATTTTTTTGACCCAATGCTCTCTGCATTTTATGTGCCGTCCAACGATCTTCCCCGATGCTCAATCCCGAGTGGCGTTTATCTTGTCCTACCTTAGTGGGGACGCCGCCTCATGGTCCATGCCACTAGTAACCAAGGATGACCCAATTTTGTACAGTTTAGATGACTTCAAGAAGGAATTTCTCCGAATTTTGATAGAAGAACAGCATCTCAAGCTTCAGACAACGAACTGTTGGAATTAAAGCAAGGAAACCGAGAACTCGTGTCTTACCTAGCCCAATTTAATAAACTAGTGGTCGAGACCAACTGGCCCGAGGATAAAAGAGCAGCAGTATTCTATAGAGGATTGCGAGAGGAATTGAAGGACGCTCTATCTCAAATCCCTAATCGACCCACCGATATCTCTGCCTTAGTGGATTTAACCTTAGAGATCGATTATCGGCAAAGTGAGCGGAAAGGAGAACGGCGGAAGGAGCTTAGACCAAGTGTTCCTCGTTTTGACCGTGTCAAAACAAAATCCACACGGACAGTAGAGAGTTCTTCGGGAATTGAACCCATGCAAATCGGTGTAGTCAGAGGTCCACTCTCTAAAGAAGAAAAAGAAAAGAGAAGGCTGAACAAACTGTGCCTATATTGTGGAAGAAGTGGACATTTTGTCAAGAATTGCTTAAAAAGACCAAAGTTGCCTGCTAAGGAGAAGGAAAACTAGAGGCACCACAGGTAAGGGGAGTTGGACCTGTGGATGCGAATGGAAAAACGACTCCAACAAATCACCAATTGGCAAACACACTACAAGTCTCCTCTCCCCATTTGGTTATGACTGTGACCTTAAGGTTTAGAGATGTGGTTTTGACAGGAATCATCGTCATGGTAGATTCTGGGGCAACAGGTAATTTCTCCGACCACAAATTCGCTAGCCTGATCGGTTTACAAGCTATCAAGAAGGAGAAAAGTGAGAAGGTCAGAGCGGTGGATGGTACGGATTTAACTTCAGGGCCCATAACCAGTCATACTGAATTGGTACACATGACTACTGTCGAAGGACACCAAGAGACCTTGCAATTTAATTTAATAGACGCCCCCAATTTCAACTGATTCTAGGTCTACCATGGCTAACGGAACACAACCCGTTAATTGATTGGGGAGCCCGAACTATTCAATTAAATTCAGACTACTGCACCAAAAATTGTTTCGACGACCAGACACATTCTTCTGTAATCTGCGCTGCCACCCAATTGTGTGAAGGTGGAGGTTCGGTATGTGCGATCCAAACTACCATGATACCAGATGAATACCAAGACTTTGCAGACGTCTTTGATGAGAAAAAGGCAGAGACGTTACCCCCACAGGCCCTATGACTGCAAAATTGATCTAGAACCAGGGGCTAATCTACCATGCAGCAGAGTTTACGCATTAACGGAGAAGGAAAACATCCATTTGAAGGAATACCTAGCTAAGAATCTGGAGAACGGATTTATCCGACCGTCGCAGTCCCCTGTCTCTTCCCCACTTTTTTCGTGCCGAAAAAGGGGAGATCTCAGGACTTGTATTGACTTTAGAGCGATTAACAGGATAACTGTGAAGAATCGTTATCCATTGCCTCTCATTTCGGTACTAATTGATCAAGTGAAGGAAGCAAAGATATACACTCGCCTAGACCTACGAGGAGCGTACCACTTGATTAGACTCCGGGAAGGCGACGAGTGGAAGACTGCGTTCAGGACCAAATTTGGCCTTTATGAGTATCTTGTGATGCCATATGGTCTCTGTAACGCACCAGCGGCCTTCCAGTACTTTATCAATGATGTTTTAAGTGAATTCATTGACCGATGCGCTATAGTATACATAGATGACATCCTGATTTATTCCAACACGGTTGAAGAACATCACAACCAGGTCAGAGCAGTTTTACAACGTCTACGAGAGAACTCTCTATACGTTAAATTGGAGAAATGCCTCTTCAACACAGATACAGTAGAATTCCTAGGTTTTGTGTTATCACCTGCAGGAGTTCGAATGGATGAGCAAAAAGTGAAGGCGATAACAGACTGGAAATCTCCTACCAGTATCAAAGAGGTTCAAAGCTTTATCGGATTCTCTAATTTTTACAGACGATTCATTAATGGATTCTCCAATAAGAAACTTCCGCTGACTCGTCTTCTGAAGAAAGGAGTTCCGTTCCAATGGTCAGAAGAAGCAGAAGAAGCTTTTCAGTTGATGAAGGACAGTTTCACCACAGCACCGGTGCTGCTTCATGCAGATCCCTCTGAGCCTTTTTATTTGGAGACAGACGCATCGGACCTAGCCATCGGGGGAATACTTTCTCAGAGGCACAAGGACACGGGACAGTTACACCCGGTGGCATATCGGTCCCGCAAACTCAACCCTGCGGAATGCAACTATACGATTACAGAAAAAGAACTCTTGGCAATCAAAGATGCCTTCAAAGATTGGAGGCATTACTTAATGGGGGCAAAACACACTGTAACGGTGTTTACGGACCACCGCAACCTAAAATTTTTGCGATCTGCTCGAACTCTCACACCACGTCAGCTGCGTTGGTCTCTTTACTTCGCGGACTTTGATTTTGTTATCACTTTTCGTCCCGGATCCAAGAATGGAAAGGCTGATGTCCTCTCTAGACTCGACACAGAAAATCAAACTTCAGTCATTGAAAACCAGCAAATCATACCTGATGGAAAATTCATTGGAACTATCTCCTTAGAACCTTTTGAACATCACGTTCGAAATTTGATGACCGACCTTGAAATGGAGAACTGGGCCACAGAAGATCCACAACGTTTCATTCGCAATGGCCTCCCCTATTTAGGTACCACCCTGTATTTACCCACCAAGGAGCTTCAGCTGAAGGCAATGCAGGAATGTCACGACAACCCTCTGGCTGGCCACAAAGGTGTTGTGAAAACCGAAGAATTACTCAAACGTCGTTTCTGGTGGCCATACATGTGCCGAGACGTCCGTCAATATGTGTTAGGCTGTGAAATTTGTGCACGGGGAAAATCGGACAGACAAGCTCCTAAAGGTCTCCTACAACCCATGCCAACCCCCCATATCCTTGGCACACAGTCTCCTTAGATTTGATTGTTGATCTACCTTCGTCCCATGGGTATGATACCATTCTTGTAGTTGTCGACACTTTTAGTAAGATGGCACATTATATACCCTTCAAAGGTACACCCACTGCTAAACAATTGTCCCAACTTTTCAATCAACATGTTATTCGCCTTCATGGGATTCCTAGGGTCCTCGTTTCAGACAGGGGCTCTCAGTTCCTATCACGATTTTGGAAGGCTTACATCAAAGGCCTTAATATTGACCATCGTTATTCCACCAGTTTTCACCCAGAAACTGATGGTCAGACTGAACGCATTAACCAAGACCTAGAACAACACCTCAGACTTTATTTGTTAGATGAGGAGGGTGACTGGCCTGACCACTTATGGACTGCGGAGTATGCTCACAATAATGCTCTAAATGTATCCACTGGCCACTCCCCTTTCTTTATAAACTCAGGCAGACATCCCAATTCTCATGCTAATTTTGATGATATTAATGTTCCTGCTGTTCAAGATATTGCCCGACAGTTAACTAAAATTCATCACTCAGTAACCCAGAATTTGTCGATCGCGAAGGATCGTTACAAACACTTCGCTGACCGAAAACGTAAAAAAGAACCTGAGCTTCATGTAGGAGACTTAGTCTGGTTGAGTACAAAAAATCTCAGACTCAAAGGTCCCCGTAAATTTCAGCCTCGTTTTATGGGTCCTTATCCAATTGAGAAGGTCATAAATCCAGTCACTTATCAACTATCTCTTCCTGGTTCTACCAAAATTCATCCAGTATTTCATGTTTCTCTCCTTAAACCAATTCAACCGGGGTTGCGTAGGGTTTCCCGTCCTGATCCTCTGATGGTTAATGGTGAGGCGGAGTACGAAGTTAAACGAATTTTGGATTCAAAACTCATCCGCAATGAAATTTTCTACCTCATTGATTGGCAAGGTTATGGACCTGATGAACGTTCCTGGGAAAAGAGTACTAATGTCCATGCCCCCGTTTAATTAGAGCCTTTCATGCCAAATTCCCTGCCAAACCATGACCGGAGGAAACCCCGTTGGGAGGGGGTACTGTCAGGACTCACGGGAGGTTTCCTCCTTCTAACTGTATGCTGGCTACCATTTTCCCCCTACAAACTTACCAAAAGTCAGATAATCCCTCAAGCTGGAGTGCTTGTTGGCACCGATGGAATTCCAAGATGGCTGCCAACATGCACATACTGCGACAGCACACCACTGTTAGCAGTCTAGTCTTTTAGGCTTCATGACATCAGGTGAAGTGTGCTTCAACATTCCACTGTGCACATCACTGAAGAAATAATTTGAAGAGCACCAGTTTTCCCAGCGTCGTGGAAGTCAGTTAGGGTAGTTGCGATAAAATCGGGGTTAGCTTCGTCGGAACTACATTCCCTCACTAATCAGGTTAGTGTTAAACTTGTAGCTAATATAAAACATTCTGTGAGAAAAGGTTATCCTGTCAGAGGTAAATTTCTATTTAAAGAGAAAAAAGGAAACAAGTCAGAATATATTTTCCTTCGTTTGAAAACTGGAAATACTTTTTCAGTAATTGCTTTCCTTAGCTGAGAAGATTAAATAAAAAGCTTTTTGAATCAGCTGTCTTTTTCAGCTGTTCCAGAATCTGTCAGACGCAGGCGTGACCTTTCAACACGCAGTGTCTTCTTAGACTGAAACTTGTTCACTCTTCTGAGAATTAATTAAAAGGTGAAGTCAGGGTCAAAGGCCCGGCATGTTTCTTTCTCATGCCATGTGTTAAAGAACTCTAGTAATGTTCTCCTCACGTATGGCAGAATAAATTGTGCTTCCAGCAAACATTAAAACCAAAGGCCTGAATAAAAGGAACGCTTCCTTTTAACATTTAACCTAAGTTCTGAAGCATTGTTTAAAAAACTAATTAAAGACAGAAAACCAGTCATCCTACTACAGAAACCCCAGTTCAAGGCCCACTCCAGTCTCTTAACAGTGAGTTAATAGAAAGAAAGAGAAACCCAAATAATACATAAATTAGGAATACAGAAATAAATACTTACCTTATCTTTCTTACATTAAGGAATAGCAGGATCAAGTGCAGATTGTACCTGAGAACGAAAAGGAAAGAGATCTGAGTGAAGACTTCTCATACAACCTAGCAAACAATACATGAGAAGTAGAAGAGAAGTAAGCTTCAGTAAACATTCTGGTAAGATAAGTTATTTATACACCATAGAAAAAACAGTAAGTTAAAAGGCACAGTAAATAAAGGTTTTTACATGTTAATGTTGCAGTCCAGTAAGAAGAAGAAGACGTAGCTGAACAGGCAGAATATTGGAGCAGTCTCTTCTCTGTCCCCAACCCCTTTTCCCCCTTAGAACTTACCTGCAATGGAATACTAAAAGACCTAGCAGGGTTGGTTCTGAGAAGGGTATTGGGACCTAGCGTCATTCTGCTCCTGTGTGGTTCAGACAGCAAAAGGGATTTAGACCCTGACAGAGTGAAGTGCCCACGTTGGTACAAGCACCTGAGCAGAATGGCAGAAGGACTTGATTTAAAAAATTTGGGCGAGATTT
This sequence comes from Calotriton arnoldi, assembly GCA_963921515.1. Classification (NCBI taxonomy): domain Eukaryota; kingdom Metazoa; phylum Chordata; class Amphibia; order Caudata; family Salamandridae; genus Calotriton; species Calotriton arnoldi. The sequence goes on along the minus strand of CAWUFW010018929.1, from coordinate 79,046 downwards.
TGAGTAATATACAAAGGGACTTGGAGGCAGTCAGAGAGGAAAATAAAATACTAAGACAGGAGATAATAACCTTTAAAACGGGAACACCAGCTTTGGGATCTAGGCCAAGCACTGCATCCTTTGAAACCCAGAGTCCTAACATCAGCACTTCATCCTTTGCCCCCACACAAGTAATCCACTCATTATCCCCAGTAATTCCTCTTGCCCCTCCAGAGCGATTTAATGGAGACCCGCAGAAAGCGCAAATTTTTTGACCCAATGCTCTCTGCATTTTATGTGCCGTCCAACGATCTTCCCCGATGCTCAATCCCGAGTGGCGTTTATCTTGTCCTACCTTAGTGGGGACGCCGCCTCATGGTCCATGCCACTAGTAACCAAGGATGACCCAATTTTGTACAGTTTAGATGACTTCAAGAAGGAATTTCTCCGAATTTTTGATAGAAGAACAGCATCTCAAGCTTCAGACAACGAACTGTTGGAATTAAAGCAAGGAAACCGAGAACTCGTGTCTTACCTAGCCCAATTTAATAAACTAGTGGTCGAGACCAACTGGCCCGAGGATAAAAGAGCAGCAGTATTCTATAGAGGATTGCGAGAGGAATTGAAGGACGCTCTATCTCAAATCCCTAATCGACCCACCGATATCTCTGCCTTAGTGGATTTAACCTTAGAGATCGATTATCGGCAAAGTGAGCGGAAAGGAGAACGGCGGAAGGAGCTTAGACCAAGTGTTCCTCGTTTTGACCGTGTCAAAACAAAATCCACACGGACAGTAGAGAGTTCTTCGGGAATTGAACCCATGCAAATCGGTGTAGTCAGAGGTCCACTCTCTAAAGAAGAAAAAGAAAAGAGAAGGCTGAACAAACTGTGCCTATATTGTGGAAGAAGTGGACATTTTGTCAAGAATTGCTTAAAAAGACCAAAGTTGCCTGCTAAGGAGAAGGAAAACTAGAGGCACCACAGGTAAGGGAGTTGGACCTGTGGATGCGAATGGAAAAACGACTCCAACAAATCACCAATTGGCAAACACACTACAAGTCTCCTCTCCCCATTTGGTTATGACTGTGACCTTAAGGTTTAGAGATGTGGTTTTGACAGGAATCATCGTCATGGTAGATTCTGGGGCAACAGGTAATTTCTCCGACCACAAATTCGCTAGCCTGATCGGTTTACAAGCTATCAAGAAGGAGAAAAGTGAGAAGGTCAGAGCGGTGGATGGTACGGATTTAACTTCAGGGCCCATAACCAGTCATACTGAATTGGTACACATGACTACTGTCGAAGGACACCAAGAGACCTTGCAATTTAATTTAATAGACGCCCCCAATTTCAACTGATTCTAGGTCTACCATGGCTAACGGAACACAACCCGTTAATTGATTGGGGAGCCCGAACTATTCAATTAAATTCAGACTACTGCACCAAAAATTGTTTCGACGACCAGACACATTCTTCTGTAATCTGCGCTGCCACCCAATTGTGTGAAGGTGGAGGTTCGGTATGTGCGATCCAAACTACCATGATACCAGATGAATACCAAGACTTTGCAGACGTCTTTGATGAGAAAAAGGCAGAGACGTTACCCCCCCACAGGCCCTATGACTGCAAAATTGATCTAGAACCAGGGGCTAATCTACCATGCAGCAGAGTTTACGCATTAACGGAGAAGGAAAACATCCATTTGAAGGAATACCTAGCTAAGAATCTGGAGAACGGATTTATCCGACCGTCGCAGTCCCCTGTCTCTTCCCCACTTTTTTTCGTGCCGAAAAAAGGGGAGATCTCAGGACTTGTATTGACTTTAGAGCGATTAACAGGATAACTGTGAAGAATCGTTATCCATTGCCTCTCATTTCGGTACTAATTGATCAAGTGAAGGAAGCAAAGATATACACTCGCCTAGACCTACGAGGAGCGTACCACTTGATTAGACTCCGGGAAGGCGACGAGTGGAAGACTGCGTTCAGGACCAAATTTGGCCTTTATGAGTATCTTGTGATGCCATATGGTCTCTGTAACGCACCAGCGGCCTTCCAGTACTTTATCAATGATGTTTTAAGTGAATTCATTGACCGATGCGCTATAGTATACATAGATGACATCCTGATTTATTCCAACACGGTTGAAGAACATCACAACCAGGTCAGAGCAGTTTTACAACGTCTACGAGAGAACTCTCTATACGTTAAATTGGAGAAATGCCTCTTCAACACAGATACAGTAGAATTCCTAGGTTTTGTGTTATCACCTGCAGGAGTTCGAATGGATGAGCAAAAAGTGAAGGCGATAACAGACTGGAAATCTCCTACCAGTATCAAAGAGGTTCAAAGCTTTATCGGATTCTCTAATTTTTACAGACGATTCATTAATGGATTCTCCAATAAGAAACTTCCGCTGACTCGTCTTCTGAAGAAAGGAGTTCCGTTCCAATGGTCAGAAGAAGCAGAAGAAGCTTTTCAGTTGATGAAGGACAGTTTCACCACAGCACCGGTGCTGCTTCATGCAGATCCCTCTGAGCCTTTTTATTTGGAGACAGACGCATCGGACCTAGCCATCGGGGGAATACTTTCTCAGAGGCACAAGGACACGGGACAGTTACACCCGGTGGCATATCGGTCCCGCAAACTCAACCCTGCGGAATGCAACTATACGATTACAGAAAAAGAACTCTTGGCAATCAAAGATGCCTTCAAAGATTGGAGGCATTACTTAATGGGGGCAAAACACACTGTAACGGTGTTTACGGACCACCGCAACCTAAAATTTTTGCGATCTGCTCGAACTCTCACACCACGTCAGCTGCGTTGGTCTCTTTACTTCGCGGACTTTGATTTTGTTATCACTTTTCGTCCCGGATCCAAGAATGGAAAGGCTGATGTCCTCTCTAGACTCGACACAGAAAATCAAACTTCAGTCATTGAAAACCAGCAAATCATACCTGATGGAAAATTCATTGGAACTATCTCCTTAGAACCTTTTGAACATCACGTTCGAAATTTGATGACCGACCTTGAAATGGAGAACTGGGCCACAGAAGATCCACAACGTTTCATTCGCAATGGCCTCCCCTATTTAGGTACCACCCTGTATTTACCCACCAAGGAGCTTCAGCTGAAGGCAATGCACGAATGTCACGACAACCCTCTGGCTGGCCACAAAGGTGTTGTGAAAACCGAAGAATTACTCAAACGTCGTTTCTGGTGGCCATACATGTGCCGAGACGTCCGTCAATATGTGTTAGGCTGTGAAATTTGTGCACGGGGAAAATCGGACAGACAAGCTCCTAAAGGTCTCCTACAACCCATGCCAACCCCCCATATCCTTGGCACACAGTCTCCTTAGATTTGATTGTTGATCTACCTTCTTCCCATGGGTATGATACCATTCTTGTAGTTGTCGACACTTTTAGTAAGATGGCACATTATATACCCTTCAAAGGTACACCCACTGCTAAACAATTGTCCCAACTTTTCAATCAACATGTTATTCGCCTTCATGGGATTCCTAGGGTCCTCGTTTCAGACAGGGGCTCTCAGTTCCTATCACGATTTTGGAAGGCTTACATCAAAGGCCTTAATATTGACCATCGTTATTCCACCAGTTTTCACCCAGAAACTGATGGTCAGACTGAACGCATTAACCAAGACCTAGAACAACACCTCAGACTTTATTTGTTAGATGAGGAGGGTGACTGGCCTGACCACTTATGGACTGCGGAGTATGCTCACAATAATGCTCTAAATGTATCCACTGGCCACTCCCCTTTCTTTATAAACTCAGGCAGACATCCCAATTCTCATGCTAATTTTGATGATATTAATGTTCCTGCTGTTCAAGATATTGCCCGACAGTTAACTAAAATTCATCACTCAGTAACCCAGAATTTGTCGATCGCGAAGGATCGTTACAAACACTTCGCTGACCGAAAACGTAAAAAAGAACCTGAGCTTCATGTAGGAGACTTAGTCTGGTTGAGTACAAAAAATCTCAGACTCAAAGGTCCCCGTAAATTTCAGCCTCGTTTTATGGGTCCTTATCCAATTGAGAAGGTCATAAATCCAGTCACTTATCAACTATCTCTTCCTGGTTCTACCAAAATTCATCCAGTATTTCATGTTTCTCTCCTTAAACCAATTCAACCGGGGTTGCGTAGGGTTTCCCCTCCTGATCCTCTGATGGTTAATGGTGAGGCGGAGTACGAAGTTAAACGAATTTTGGATTCAAAACTCATCCGCAATGAAATTTTCTACCTCATTGATTGGCAAGGTTATGGACCTGATGAACGTTCCTGGGAAAAGAGTACTAATGTCCATGCCCCCCGTTTAATTAGAGCCTTTCATGCCAAATTCCCTGCCAAACCATGACCGGAGGAAACCCCGTTGGGAGGGGGTACTGTCAGGACTCACGGGAGGTTTCCTCCTTCTAACTGTATGCTGGCTATGATAGAGCGAAATGTTCTTGTGAATTGTAGGGGTGCATCATAATCACTGATAGGCCGCACCCATATGTATTCAGACATATATTCGTTTATATTCCATTGTATACTCATGCATGTTTAGTAAAGAATGAATAGTTCACTGAGACAAAGTGAACTCAGCAGTATAATGGTGTTAGGATAATGATGTAATGTAATGCTTTTTGAATTGTGTGAACATAATGCATAGAGGAATTAGTTCGTGTATGTAATGTAATTGCAGTAGTTTAAACGTGCCCCATATTAAAGTTGCACATGTAATTCATTGTTTGCATAATGAATCGTAATGAATATGCTTATAGGGAAAGGTAAGATGTGTGTTTAAAAGTTATATGTAAGGGCCTGACTACATATATGCTTAAGGAAGGCCTGGTATATTCTTATGTTAGCTTATAATGTAGGCCGAAAAGGGTTTCTCTTGGAAAGGCTCTCTGGGCACAAACGGTAGATTTAATTAGCACAGTAGAAGGTTTCTGTTGAACGTATCTTTTGTTGCAGGTGCAAGGACACATGTCTCGTTAGTAAAGACTAACTCTTTGTTTCCAAAAGTTAGAAAGATGGGAGGCATGGTACGGGGAGTGCAATGGAATTTAGGGATGATACTTTCAGCGGAGAAGGCGCCTGGGACTCAAGGTCAACGAAACCGTCCAGGATGAAGTCACCGTTTCAATGGAAAAGCACAAGAAAGAAGACCTGGCCAAGAGGGCGTAAACAAGGCGTGTACCTTTGTAGTATGGTTTTGTATTAGGGATAGTGCCCCGAGGGAGGAAGCCAGAGAAGCGGTAGGGGAGACCTGAGAGAAGGACAGAGCTGAGCTTAGGTATATGGTGATTGCACTTCTTAGGAAGTCTTCACAGCTGACACCTTTTATTCTTTCTTGCCTGGGAAAATCGTTATGCAGGGATGTCACTTAGCGTTAGTGTAGGGACAGCAATTGATTTTAAGCTTGTTTAGGCCCATGAAGAGCAACTTAGAAATAGGAGCAATCATAGTCTGGTTGGTCCTCCTAGAACTGTGTATTCTTCTTATCCTGAGTCGGATGAGACTCCTGCGTAGATTATTATTTGTATTAGTGCCCATCTATTTCTTTAACCTCGTGTTGAGGTGCCTGCACGTTCAGTTATTTTTGGCGATAATAAATTCTCAAACTTGAATTCGGAGTCAGTGGTCCTTTCAGACAAAATGAATGCTGATATCTAACCCGATGAGATTCTCTCCTTTACACTATTCAACAGGTAAAAAGATCTTGGCGGCCAGAAGGTTCTTATAGATAATTAGATAAGAATCGGCGTTATCAGTTGGTAGCAGAGTAGGATGGTTACCTTTGATGGTAAGGGGAGATCTAGAGCAAGATAGGAGATTAAGTTGCCCCATAGAGCCCGAGTGACACAGACCCAGAGAACCGCGACAGACGGATGTCGGAGGTCGTGGAAAACTGACGGAGAGTGACGGTGCGGCGGAAGTAGCAGTTCGTAGTAGAGTGAGTATGAAAAGAGTGATGGTTGATAGATTGCGGTGTTATATTGTTGTGTGATGTCTTGCGGAGTTGGAACGAAAGTTGTGTGATTGAGAAACGGACCGTGAGCGCGCGCGGGACCGGGAGATTTATTGCGGTGTAGAATACACCCAGAGTTGAGAACGTTGACCAGAGTTGTGGGGGTCACGAGACGTCATTGACAGACCCACAGAAGATAGGGACACATGTGTGAGTGTGTGAATAACCAACGCAGGTCGTAGGTTATTGTGTGCAGAACATCGAGTGATTGAATCCTATCGAGTGTATTAGAGGCGATTGTCCGGTCGTTCGTGGACAGACGGTTGCCAGATTGAGGTCAACAAGCTTAAGAGACTGATCGGTCATTGGTAAGACTGACGGTCAGAGAGGTAATTGTTCGGTAGGACGGACATTATTTCAGAGTATAATTGGGACGGATGCGAGTGAGAACAAGTGAATTAGAAAGGAGGGGAACTGCTGCGAGCGGAGGAAACGTGACGTCAGACAAGTGCCGCGCTGCGATAGGCCGGTTGGTGTGAGCCGCGCTGGGATTGGAGGATTGAAATCAGGAAGTAAAAGCGGACATTTTGAGTGCAAATACAAAGTTGATTCATCATGAAATGTTTTAAAGCTTTACGAGAACTTTGTAGAGGTGATAGACATGTGGTTGTTCGGGAGGGAGAGGAAGCTCCTCCTGAGGACACACCAGCACATTATATGGCAAAGAATGTAGGATTGCATACTATAATTTGGCTCGAGAATTGGCATAAAATGACAGAAACAGAAGGAGATTTGTCGTTCCCTCGATATGGTACTTTCAGGTTAGAGGTGCTGTACCAGCTCAAGAGTGTAATGGCTTCAATACGACCACTACCTAGACCGACACAGTTTGAGGCACTACATGCGTGGATAAGAGCAGCGTATGATAGAAAGAAGGAAAGGTGTCAAGAAAGGGTGAAGAAATCGGTCAGGGCATTCCAAGATGCAAGGTGGGATGCATTGGAGAAAAAGTGGAGAGCGGATACGATCGACGGAGATAAGTTATACCCACTGCTGATACAAAATGGAAAGATTACAAGAATCGATGAGGACGACAGTGATTTAGATGACAGTCTGTTGGATAGGATGTTGGCGGAGAGGCCACCACCATTTAATCCAGATTCAGAAGAGGGAAAGACAACCCCAGCAGTGGCAATAGTTGATGAGAGCCAGAACCAGACTAGCATGAGAGTAGTGGGAAGAATTTCCACAGGAACGGAGGGGGCTACGGCGTCTATGATAACACAGCCTCCTGGGGGAACACAAGATTACCGGACTCCTTGACAGTACCGGTTACCATTGGCCCTATAGTACCGGTATATGACCCAGACCGAGTGAGAGAAGGGAGCTCCGTGCCGATGAGAAGGGAAGAAGGAAACAGTGAGAGTGGGAATGGGTTTGGAGTAAGGGTGGTTCATTTCCCAAGACCAATAGACACAAGTACGCCGTTACCGGCTACTGCGGATTCTTCAGGTGGACAAGAAGGGGAGAGACCGGAAAGACCGAGGTCTTTACGGGAATCTAAGTCAGCTTTGAGGGAGTGGACACCAACAGTGACGAACCAAGAGGATAGGATGCAAAGAGATAGGGCACAAAATGTCTCGGAAGACAGACCAGGTTCCAGGAATATGGAAGGGAATAGGTCACAAGGACAGAATAGTGACTGTGATGAGCGGGACGGCTCAGGTTGTCGAGAGGTACTGAGGAGTGCAGTACAGGCAAGGTTGCTAGACGTAGTGAGGCTGAAAGCAGAGGTAGACGAAATGATCAGTGGGAGTCTGCCTTTAGAAAGGATAGAAATCTATGGATCAGATGAGCTGCTGTTTGTAGCAAAAGATGTGACTCGAAAAGCTAGAATGGCACATGATAGATTGAGGGATTTGGCCAAAAGATATGAGGTGGACCTGAATAAAACTAAAGCGTTACAGGGACCACACAGATTGCATTACAGTGATCAGGAGTTGGAGGAGAAAAGAATCACAGGGTTGAAGACGCACACCAGAGACCTGATCATAGGAATGAGAATATGGATTTTGTTGGACAAATGGGAAGAAAGGTGGTCCAAAAAGAAACCAGTAAAGAGAGCAGAAGGGGAAACGCCGCCGCCAGGAGGGGGGCGACGGGAGTTGGAAATTTTCCTTTACGGGAAGTACAGAATGGAGGGTACGTGCATGTGCCGTGGAATAGAGGTGATTTGACTGCATTTACAAATGATTTTCCTCGGCTGAGGGAAAAACCGGTGGAGTGGTACAAGCAGGTTGAGCGGTTTGTGAAGATTTCAAAAGTATTGTGGATTGATTTGAACACTTTGTTTGACATAGTGGTACCAGGAGATTTGTGGACAGCATGTAAAGTCGCTATTGAGTGGCCGACTTCGGAACCGAAAAGAGAGGCGGTTACAAATGGTCCATCACCTGATGTCATGAAAAAATATGAGCAGGTGATTACATGGTTGAGGTCGAAGATTTCACCTCAGGATATAGATTGGGTTAAGATAGATCGGACTGTACAGGAACCCAAGGAAACGGTGCATGAGTATTACGAAAGACTTCTGCAAGTTTTTAAACAGTATAGTGGGTTGGATGTTTTGGACCCTAAGGATATGGGACAGTTTGTCTCAAAGTTTGTAACAGGTCTGAGAGGGGAAATCAGCCTCATGATACAGCACCATTTGATCTGCTGGCAGAACAAGCCACTAGATGAAATTTTGCGGTACGCGAGGTACTGTAGTGATGAGGTGGATTCAAAACATCGAAAGCTAAAAGACAAATTGATGCTTGTCCAGATGCAGACAGCACAGAATCAGCCTAGTGGAGGGACCTTGGGGAGAAAGCAAGGAAATTTCCAGGGAAACCAGAATGGGCAGGTACAGGGAAAGGGAAAACCAGTGGACCCCAAGACAGGAGTGGACGTGGCCACACTAAAGAAGACCACTGCGTGTCATCTTTGTCGCCAGGTCGGACATTGGAAACGCGAGTGTCCTTTGAACCCAGCTAATCAGGTACAGGAAGAGGAAGAGGGGGCTCAGGCACCCGCGCAAGAGGTGGTTAACACAATAACGAGACCTAGAACGATGAAAGGGGGGTTTACAATTCTCAAGCTCAGATTCCCCAAGCTCCAAGGTTTTCACAAGGAACACGAACATATCAACAGATGCCCCTGTTCGAACGATATGCTGAGGATAGCTTAGACCCTTTATCCTGACGGTGCCTGAGGGGGAGGAAGACTGCACACTTGGAGCGGTCTTGGAGGTAGACCAGAGAGGACCTTTTGTAGAGGCAGAGATTGAGGGCAATCCTGCAACACTTTTGGTTGATACTGGAGCTACCCGGTCTACTGTAAGATCTGCAGTAGTCCCTAACCTACCCCTCTCGGGACAATCAATCCAGGTTGTCGGAGTAGCGAACAAGAAGATGAGCAGCCCATTGACAGAACCGATCTTAGTAAAGATAGGTACTTTCCAAACTAGACATCAGTTTGTAGTATGTGACACGAGTCCAGTTTGTCTTTTGGGAAGAGATCTGTTGTGCAAGTTGAACTGCACGATTTACTGTACACCACGAGGAGTGGAGGTCCAGACGAGAGATGATGATGCTGACTTTAAGATTGCCAATCAGCATTTGTGTATAGATCTGTACCCAATGGTGACTGTGGAAGAACTTCCACATGATCTGAGAGACGCAGTGTCGCCTGTGGTGTGGGATTTCGCAGGAGACGAAATAGGTTTAATCAGAGGGGTTGAACCAGTGCGGATTGAGGTGAAACAGAATGTTGATTTCCCCAGAACACCTCAATACAATTTATCGATAGAAACGATTGCAGGAATAAAACCTGTGATCGAGACTTTCATTGAGAAGGGTATTTTGAAGGAGATCAGAGGTAGTCCCTGTAATTCGCCCATAATGGGACTACAGAAACCGAGCGGGAAATACAGGATCGTGCAAGACCTGCGAAAGGTCAACATGATAGTTGTCCCTTGTTGTCCAGTGGTACCGAATCCTTCAGTAATACTGTTCCAGATCCCATGTGAAGCCGAGTGGTTTACGGTTATCGATTTGTGTCAAGCCTTCTTTTCGATACCGCTCCACGAGGAAAGCCAATTTCTTTTTGCGTTCAGGCTAGAAAATCGCGTGTTAACATGGTGTCGTATCCCTCAAGGGTATACGGAAAGTCCATCGATCTTTAACCAGATCCTGAAGAAGAACCTTGAGAGTCTTGTGTTGCCGCAGAACTCAGTTCTCGTGCAGTACATAGATGACTTGCTCATTGCCTCAGAAACAGAAGATGCTTGCAGAATTGACACAGTAGCCTTGTTGAACCACTTAGCAGAGAATGGACATAAGGTGTCCCCGAACAAGCTGCAGTACTGTTTGAATGAGGTACAGTACTTGGGACACAGATTAGAAAAAGGCAAGAGGAAGGTGTCACCAGATCGAATTGAGGCAATAATGAGCATGGCGGTACCCACTACACAGAGGGAAGTTAGGATGTTTCTGGGAATGGTTGGCTATTGTCGACAGTGGATTCCTAGTTTCTCCTTGAGAGCAAAGCCTCTGCAGAGGCTTACGCACAAGGATGTGAGTGATCCGGTACCATGGGACGAGGAGTGCTTGATGTCATTCCTGCAATTGCGAGATGATTTGTGCAGGGCTCCCGCATTGGGAATGCCTGACTACAACAAGGCCTTTTCATTGTTTTGTTGCGAGAGAGGAGGATGTGCATTAGCAGTGTTAGCTCAGAACCATGGAGGTGTCCGTAGACCAGTTGCTTATTTTTCAGCTACTTTAGATCCAGTAGCTTCTGCGTTGCCCGGATGTCTAAGATCCGTTGCTGCAACAGGTGTCAGCATTGAAAGATGTGAAAGCATTGTAATGGGACATCCATTGACTGTACATGTACCACATTCGGTTGAGTTATTAATGACCAGGACCAAGACCCAGCACCTAACGAACAATAGGTTAACAAGGTACGAGCAAGTCATACTTGCCGCAGAGAATGTGACTCTGAAAAGGTGCTCCATCTTGAACCCTGCGACATTGATGCCTATACCGAACACAGATGATGAAGATTGTGAGGACCATGACTGTCTCGATGTGACCGAACTTTGCACCAAACCGAGACCTGACATTGTCGATGAGCCATTGGATGACCCAGATGAAATTTTCTTTGTCGATGGTTCATGCTTAAGAGACAGTGTGGGGCAATTAAGAGCAGCGTTTGCTGTATGTACCATTTCAGGAGTGGTCGATGCCGCTTGCCTAGAAGGAGTACGCTCCGCGCAGGTAGCTGAGATCATTGCCTTGACCCGTGCCTGTTTGGCCGCTGATCGAATTCGAATCACGATTTACACAGACAGCCAATACGGCTTTGGCGTGGTGCATGACTTCGGGCAGTTATGGTCTCAGAGGGGATTTTTGACATCATCTGGCTCACCCATTCGTAATGGAGAATATGTAAGACAATTGTTAGAAGCATTACAGCATCCGAAAGAAATCGCTGTTGTAAAGTGTTCAGCCCATGGGAAGGGGGAGGACTTTGTATCCTTGGGTAATAACTACGCAGATGAGGTAGCCCGCTTCTGCGCAGAACAAGGATGCATATACACAGGCAGGGAGATAGAAGAGAGCCAAGAGGGAACCGATCTCAGCATAATGTTGGCCATGGCAGACACTTGGGAAGAGCTTAAGAGATTGCAAGATGAAGTCTCAACCAAGGAAAGAGAGGGCTGGATCAAGGCTGGGTGCGAGAGAGGAGAAGTGGATGTTTGGGTATCAAACGATGGGAGAGCTGTGTTGCCGGAAGAATTGCTGAGTCCGATGGCAAGATTGATACATGGACAGGCACACCTGGGTAGAGACGCAATGATGAGGGTGTTCAGACAGACGTGGTATAACCCACGGTTCCGAGCAATGGCTGAGACGGTATGTCAGAGGTGTGTTACATGTCAACAGATGAATGCTGGAAAGAAAACTGTAGTCACACTGAGTCATATTGGAAGGTCAGGAGGGCCCTTCAATAGATTACAGCTGGATTTCGTGGAGATGCCTAGGTGCAATGGCTTGAGGTACATTCTAGTGATAGTATGTATATTCTCACGGTGGGTGGAGGCATACCCCACACGAAGGTGTGACACTCTGACAGTGGCTAAATTACTGTTGAGGGAGCTTATCCCTAGATTCGGGATCCCGACCTCTTTGGAATCAGATAGAGGTGGGCACTTCCATAGCGAAATCATGAAGTTACTTTGTGCAGCATTGAACATTGACCAGAGACTCCACTGTAGCTACAGACCAGAGGCTTCTGGGATGGTGGAACAAGTTAATGGAACTTTGAAAGCCCGGATGGCAAAAATGTGTTCTTCAACATCCCTGAAATGGCCCGACGCCTTGCCACTGGTGCTCATGAGCATGCGAAGTGTCCCAGACAGAAAGACCGGGTTGTCCCCCATGAAATAATAATGGGGAGGGCAATGAGACTGCCAGCAGTACCAACTACAGCCTTGATAAACATCACTGATGATTTGATTCTCGATTATTGTAAAGGACTCTCTGATGTGGTCCGTTCTGTATCCCAGCAGGTGCAAGCAGCTGTGGTTCCAGCCTCGAGTGATCTGTGCCACGACTTGTGTCCCGGTGACTGGGTGCTCGTCCGGAAGCACGTGAGGAAGAGTTGCTTGGATGCCCGTTGGCGTGGCCCGTATCAGGTGATACTTATCACGAACACAGCAGTAAAGTGTGGAGGATTGCCGAACTGGGTGCATGCTTCCCATACCCGCAGAGTTCCAGCACCCTTGGAAGAAACAGCTCCTCTCGTAAATGAAAACCCAGCTGACGTGGTAGGGCCACATGAGAGGACAAGTCAAGCTGTAAGGGTCGCTGACACAGCTGGTGGTGCACTAGAGCAAGCTGAAGGGGGTTTCCACAGTTCGAACCCTGATTCAGGCACCGAAGAAGGAGAAGGTGCAGTGGGCGGAGAAGAGTCAAAGGCAGCAGAAAGAGGAAGTAGTGCACTGGGCATAGAAGGAGAAGGCAGACGAACGAACAGAAGTGCTGAAAGTTGGCCTGAAAGACAGAGGCGACTGAACCTGAGGTTAGCACCTGAGAGAGACCTTGCTCCAGTGTCCGAAGTATCTGAAACCGAAGCAAGCGACGAAGACCAAGCACAAGACAGTCGGCGAAGGTCCAAGAGAACAAGAGTGCCTTGTCGCAGATACTCTACCCCTGAGTGGACTTACACTGTGTTTGATGCAGGGGGTGGTGAATACAGGGAGACTGAAGTCAGTGGAAGTGTTCAGTCGGAGCCCGAACCTGGTGGTGAAGGTGGTGCTGCGGATGCCAGGGTTCGAGATAGACGGAACACTGACACTCACGATTCCGAATCCCCCACTTCTGAGTGAAGTCCGAAAATTGCTTTTGCATCGGGTCGAATTCCCGCCTTTCGGAGCTGAGCCGTTTTCACACGAAGTGCTGCTTTTGCGTCTTGAACTTTTGTATCACGTTCTGGTCGTGCTTAATGAGGATCTCATTATGGATCAGTAATGAACTGTAAATAAAAGTCTAAAAGAAGAAGATAACCTAGGTCCAAGTGGAAGAAGAATAAACTTAGGGACTTTCCACAAGAAGAGGAACGAAAACTAGGGAAGTCTTTTTCTGGACTGTGTAAATAAGTTGTGATCGGAAAGGGAAAGCCCGGAGATTTCATGGTTGCTCGAGCTGGTTAAGCAAGTCATAAATAAAGGACAGAGACTTTTCTGAGTTCTTTGCGATAACCAAGACTTTTTGAGAACTTTCGAAATCATGGAGCCGGGAAATCCCAATCGTAGAGCAAAGTGGATTATAGGCATTCTTATAAGTAGTGTCATAATTTCAATAATCATAGTAGTTGTAGTCTCATATACTGGTTCGCATGAGCCAGAAGTAGAGGCAGTGACAGGGACACCTACACCTATCACACCTAGTCAGAAGGGGGTAGACAGGGCAGCTGATAGAGCTATGATTTTAGAAGAAAGTCGTAGATTACATGTAGATTTGTCTAAGGGTGATTTTAAGCTTAATGCGTATGCTAAGTTGTTGTATGAGTATGTTGACGTGATGGATGCGAAAGATTGTTATGTGTGTATGCAGTTGCCTACTTCAGTGGATGAGGGTATTAGGTATCATCATCTTCCACTGACTTATGGTATTTCATGTAGTCTTTTGCTTAGTTTGTTTTATGAGAGAGATCAGTTCGAGTATTTCTTTTCCAATTTCGACGCAGTGCTTCCTGAAGTCCCAGCTTACAAGCATTTGAATAAGTATGACTATTATAAGACCGAGGACAGACTGAGGAAGTACTTCATACCGAGTTTGGAATTGGATACAGCATTCGCACACAGACACAATCTGACTTGCTTGATGTCGGATGTAGAGAGAAAGTTTGTAGATCAGGTTGAAGATAGGTATAGAAAGCTGACTGAATCCCGAGATTTAGGGCATCACAGGACAGATTGGACGGAGGAAGAACGGTTGCACAAGACCAGGGGAAGCTATGGTCCTATAGCGTTAGATAAGGAGCAGAGGGGTAAGTTGTGTATAAGGCGTTATCAGACTTACTACGAAAAGGTTCCAGTGGGACAGAGTACTTGTGATCACGTTTTCACCATGGCAGATGAGGCAAAAGATTTTCTCCAAGGTCCTGTACAAGTGATACCTACGGTGTATTACGTATGTGGGAAGAATGCTTATGTGAGGTTGCCTGCAAATTGGTATGGAACATGTTATTTGTCAATAATATTTCCAAAGATTTACCATACAGAAGACTTAAATCTTCTGGAGGGTGGAGAGCATTCAAGAACGAGAAGAGCTGCAAGTGCAGGAATCGTTGTGGGGGATATCTTTGGAGCTATGATACCTAGTCTAGGAGTAGTCTTGAATGATGTGAAGATCCGGAGGTTAGCGACGGTGGTGGATGAATTTTCGATGAACACAGCAAAATCGTTGGTGTTGGTGGAAGGAGAGATGTTGTCGATAAGGGGAATGGTTTTGCAGAATCGCCTTGCTTTGGATGTCCTATTGGCAAAAGAGGGCGGAGTCTGTAAAATGCTGAAGGTTCAAGAGTGCTGCACTTATATACCAGACCGTAGCAAGGATCTGGAGAAATATATAAGTAACATCACTATGATCCACACAAAGATAGCGGATTTGACCGAAGAAGGGGCCTGGGAAAAGGTCGGGAAGGGTTTTGGTCAAGTGGGAGGTTGGTTTGCAAACCTAGGAAAGGGATTCCTTGGGTACTTTCTGAGACCACTCCTTATCTTGGTGGTTTGTGTGGCTGGCTTGTGGATTATGATCAAGGCCTACAAATGGTATCGAGCAGGCAGAGTCAAGAGAGCTTTGAGGGAAAATGACATGAGATTGGCAAGATTGCAGGACAATCAGTATCAAAGGCTCAAGAGCATGGAGAACTTCAGATCAGGGAAGATGGGAACAAGTTCTGTTTAGGTCGGTTCCTTCTCCGAGGGAGTAGAATGAGATGTGATGACAGGAGTCATCAAAGGGGGGAACTGATAGAGCGAAATGTTCTTGTGAATTGTAGGGGTGCATCATAATCACTGATAGGCCGCACCCATATGTATTCAGACATATATTCGTTTATATTCCATTGTATACTCATGCATGTTTAGTAAAGAATGAATAGTTCACTGAGACAAAGTGAACTCAGCAGTATAATGGTGTTAGGATAATGATGTAATGTAATGCTTTTTGAATTGTGTGAACATAATGCATAGAGGAATTAGTTCGTGTATGTAATGTAATTGCAGTAGTTTAAACGTGCCCCATATTAAAGTTGCACATGTAATTCATTGTTTGCATAATGAATCGTAATGAATATGCTTATAGGGAAAGGTAAGATGTGTGTTTAAAAGTTATATGTAAGGGCCTGACTACATATATGCTTAAGGAAGGCCTGGTATATTCTTATGTTAGCTTATAATGTAGGCCGAAAAGGGTTTCTCTTGGAAAGGCTCTCTGGGCACAAACGGTAGATTTAATTAGCACAGTAGAAGGTTTCTGTTGAACGTATCTTTTGTTGCAGGTGCAAGGACACATGTCTCGTTAGTAAAGACTAACTCTTTGTTTCCAAAAGTTAGAAAGATGGGAGGCATGGTACGGGGAGTGCAATGGAATTTAGGGATGATACTTTCAGCGGAGAAGGCGCCTGGGACTCAAGGTCAACGAAACCGTCCAGGATGAAGTCACCGTTTCAATGGAAAAGCACAAGAAAGAAGACCTGGCCAAGAGGGCGTAAACAAGGCGTGTACCTTTGTAGTATGGTTTTGTATTAGGGATAGTGCCCCGAGGGAGGAAGCCAGAGAAGCGGTAGGGGAGACCTGAGAGAAGGACAGAGCTGAGCTTAGGTATATGGTGATTGCACTTCTTAGGAAGTCTTCACAGCTGACACCTTTTATTCTTTCTTGCCTGGGAAAATCGTTATGCAGGGATGTCACTTAGCGTTAGTGTAGGGACAGCAATTGATTTTAAGCTTGTTTAGGCCCATGAAGAGCAACTTAGAAATAGGAGCAATCATAGTCTGGTTGGTCCTCCTAGAACTGTGTATTCTTCTTATCCTGAGTCGGATGAGACTCCTGCGTAGATTATTATTTGTATTAGTGTCCATCTATTTCTTTAACCTCGTGTTGAGGTGCCTGCACGTTCAGTTATTTTTGGCGATAATAAATTCTCAAACTTGAATTCGGAGTCAGTGGTCCTTTCAGACAAAATGAATGCTGATATCTAACCCGATGAGATTCTCTCCTTTACACTATTCAACAGGTAAAAAGATCTTGGCGGCCAGAAGGTTCTTATAGATAATTAGATAAGAATCGGCGTTATCAGCTACCATTTTCCCCCTACAAACTTACCAAAAGTCAGATAATCCCTCAAGCTGGAGTGCTTGTTGGCACCGATGGAATTCCAAGATGGCTGCCAACATGCACATACTGCGACAGCACACCACTGTTAGCAGTCTAGTCTTTTAGGCTTCATGACATCAGGTGAAGTGTGCTTCAACATTCCACTGTGCACTTCACTGAAGAAATAATTTGAAGAGCACCTGTTTTCCCAGCGTCGTGGAAGTCAGTTAGGGTAGTTGCGATAAAATCGGGGTTAGCTTCGTCGGAACTACATTCCCTCACTAATCAGGTTAGTGTTAAACTTGTAGCTAATATAAAACATTCTGTGAGAAAAGGTTATCCTGTCAGAGGTAAATTTCTATTTAAAGAGAAAAAAGGAAACAAGTCAGAATATATTTTCCTTCCTTTGAAAACTGGAAATACTTTTTTCAGTAATTGCTTTCCTTAGCTGAGAAGATTAAATAAAAAGCTTTTTGAATCAGCTGTCTTTTTCAGCTGTTCCAGAATCTGTCAGACGCAGGCGTGACCTTTCAACACGCAGTGTCTTCTTAGACTGAAACTTGTTCACTCTTCTGAGAATTAATTAAAAGGTGAAGTCAGGGTCAAAGGCCCGGCATGTTTCTTTCTCATGCCATGTGTTAAAGAACTCTAGTAATGTTCTCCTCACGTATGGCAGAATAAATTGTGCTTCCAGCAAACATTAAAACCAAAGGCCTGAATAAAAGGAACGCTTCCTTTTAACATTTAACCTAAGTTCTGAAGCATTGTTTAAAAAACTAATTAAAGACAGAAAACCAGTCATCCTACTACAGAAACCCCAGTTCAAGGCCCACTCCAGTCTCTTAACAGTGAGTTAATAGAAAGAAAGAGAAACCCAAATAATACATAAATTAGGAATACAGAAATAAATACTTACCTTATCTTTCTTACATTAAGGAATAGCAGGATCAAGTGCAGATTGTACCTGAGAACGAAAAGGAAAGAGATCTGAGTGAAGACTTCTCATACAACCTAGCAAACAATACATGAGAAGTAGAAGAGAAGTAAGCTTCAGTAAACATTCTGGTAAGATAAGTTATTTATACACCATAGAAAAAACAGTAAGTTAAAAGGCACAGTAAATAAAGGTTTTTACATGTTAATGTTGCAGTCCAGTAAGAAGAAGAAGACGTAGCTGAACAGGCAGAATATTGGAGCAGTCTCTTCTCTGTCCTCAACCCCTTTTCCCCCTTAGAACTTACCTGCAATGGAATACTAAAAGACCTAGCAGGGTTGGTTCTGAGAAGGGTATTGGGACCTAGCGTCATTCTGCTCCTGTGTGGTTCAGACAGCAAAAGGGATTTAGACCCTGACAAGGGGGCCGCGTGGCCCCCCTTCCCTGGGCCTGTATTGGCCCCGGGGACCCCATCCCCCGGGGCATGGCCTCGATTTTTTATTTTTTTCTTTGGAGGGGGCTGCGTGGCCCCCTCCTCAGGCCATTTAAGGCCCCGGGGACCCCATCCCCGGGGCCGGCCTTTCCCTTATTTATTTATTTTTTTTAATTTGAACTTTGGGGAGGGGGGCTGCGTGGCCCCCTCCCGGGCCACTTATGGCCCCGGGGACCCCATCCCCCGGGGCCTGGCCTCACGTTGGAGACTGTGGGGGGGTCCCCAATCCCCCCACAGTCCCAGCCTGCTCCCCGCCTCCTGCGGAAGCCGGCATTGCTTATCCACATGGGGAGCAGCTAACATGCTGCTCCCCATGTGGAAAAGCAATTGGTTTGCATTTTGAAAGAGAGAGCAGGTTTCCTGCTCTCTCTTTCAAAATGCAAACCAAGTTTGCTATGACAGGACGGGAGCCACGAGGCTCCTGTCCTGTCATAGCAAACAGCAGTGTCCCGGGGTAGGCACCCCGGGACACTGCAGGAGCCGGCCCTGGGGGTGGTGGTCCCCAGGGCCATCAAGGGCTCCAGGAGGGGGCCGCGCGGCCCCCTCCCATTCAGTGCACAGCCCCGGGGAGGTGGTGGTCCCCGGGGCTTGGGGGTCCGTAACGGACCCCCATATTTAAATGTTTAGTGCCCCGGGGAGGTGGCGGTCCCCGGGGCATGTGGGGGGGCTGGAGCCCCCCACACAGGTTTTAAAAAAAAAAAAAAAAAGAAGCCCCGGGGAGGTGGCGGTCCCCGGGGCTGCGGGAGGGCTCAGAGCCCTCCCGCCATCATTTTTAAATAAAGCCCCGGGGGGTGGCGGTCCCCGGGGCTTGGGGGGCCTTAGAGGCCCCCCCTACATAAATTAAAACCCCCCCACCATGCCCCCGGGACTTGGGCCACCCGGGGGCCAATTAACATCGAAGCGCGGGAGACCGCGCTTCGATTTTTTTTTTTTTCGGCAGGATCCGCGCTCCCTGAGCGCATCCTGCCGATTTAAAAAAAAACAAAAAACATTTTTTTTGCCCAGGGGGTCCTTGTGGGACCCCCTGAGCAGACCTAGGCGGTCAGGGTGTTTCTACCCTGCCCCCTTTGTGCATTTTGCGCACTTGTTTCTGTCCCTCGGTTCTACCGAGGGACAAAATGGCTGCCAACACTTCCTGATTTGGAGTGTTGACAGCCAATTAGCATGCAGCTCGTGATCGGGAGGGTGCGCGAATCCGACGCGGCCATAGATATATATGTACTTTTACTTTTGATTTTCTCAGCAACTACTGAACGGATTTACATCATTTAACAAAAGGGTTCTTTCTGAACCAAGAACTACCTCTTTGCCAAATTTGGTGTAATTCCGTTCAGCAGTTCAGGCTGTAGCCGTGTCTAAAATTTCCTATGGAAAAATGAATGGGGAAAACGCGTTTTGGGACCCCCCTTTTTCTCGGCCCCCGCTTGTCGAATCACCCCGAGACTTTCAGGGTAGGAGCGGACCGGAGCGCCCCACAAAGTTTGAAAATTTTGCGAAGATACGTCAACCGGCAAGAGAGTTATTTCAAATAGAATGTCGCGGATTTCCTATGGAAAATCGGTTCTAACTATAACTATCTACTGGCGACCGCCAGTAGATAATATATATATATATACTCACATAGTTCCATTTACTGGGGGCCCCGACCCTGCAGGGCGGGCTCTTGTGGCAGGAATGGAAATCATGTTGATGCAATACCTCACAGAAAACAACAGAGCCCAACTCCGAATTATGGACAAGCTGACTTTTATTCGTCTTCAGGCGCTGCAGCACAAGTCACACTCATTATATTCCTTACGCGTTTCAGCATGTCTCTGCCTTGTTCACAGGTGAGTGTGTTTTATAATTCCAAGTGGTCATGTGCCCATAGTCATTTGACTACAGGACCCAGCATGCACCAAGTAAGTCTTCTTTCACGTGCACTGGAATGTATTCCTTTCTGCTTAATAGCGTTTATTAGTTCCAATGTCACGAAATTAAAATCATCTTTTTAAGTGCAAACTGGAAAATTCTGCTGCAAAGTGCTTGGGGTTGAGCTGCAGCGCGTCATTCATGTGCTTGTACCACGGAGTCGTCAGAAAGAGGAACACCTCTCTCCTCTCCCTTTCTCCTGCACGTTACCATATATCCACGGAAATCCTTTTTTGGCTGGAACGTGCTGAAAGCGGGTCATCGCCCTCCATTAGATACTCACATAGTTCCATTTACTGGGGGCCCCGACCCTGCAGGGCGGGCTCTTGTGGCAGGAATGGAAATCCTGTTGATGCAATACCTCACAGAAAACAACAGAGCCCAACTCCGAATTATGGACAAGCTGACTTTTATTCGTCTTCAGGCGCTGCAGCACAAGTCACACTCATTATATTCCTTACGCGTTTCAGCATGTCTCTGCCTTGTTCACAGGTGAGTGTGTTTTATAATTCCAAGTGGTCATGTGCCCATAGTCATTTGACTACAGGACCCAGCATGCACCAAGTAAGTCTTCTTTCACGTGCACTGGAATGTATTCCTTTCTGCTTAATAGCGTTTATTAGTTCCAATGTCACGAAATTAAAATCATCTTTTTAAGTGCAAACTTGAAAATTCTGCTGCAAAGTGCTTGGGGTTGAGCTGCAGCGCTTCATTCATGTGCTTGTACCACGGAGTCGTCAGAAAGAGGAACACCTCTCTCCTCTCCCTTTCTCCTGCACGTTACCATATATCCACGGAAATTCTTTTTTGGCTGGAACGTGCTGAAAGCGGGTCATCCCCTCCATTAGAGACTCACATAGTTCCATTTACTGGGGGCCCCGACCCTGCAGGGCGGGCTCTTGTGGCAGGAATGGAAATCCTGTTGATGCAATACCTCACAGAAAACAACAGAGCCCAACTCCGAATTATGGACAAGCTGACTTTTATTCGTCTTCAGGCGCTGCAGCACAAGTCACACTCATTATATTCCTTACGCGTTTCAGCATGTCTCTGCCTTGTTCACAGGTGAGTGTGTTTTATAATTCCAAGTGGTAATGTGCCCATAGTCATTTGACTACAGGACCCAGCATGCACCAAGTAAGTCTTCTTTCACGTGCACTGGAATGTATTCCTTTCTGCTTAATAGCGTTTATTAGTCCCAATGTCACGAAATTAAAATCATCTTTTTAAGTGCAAACTTGAAAATTCTGCTGCAAAGTGCTTGGGGTTGAGCTGCAGCGCTTCATTCCTGTGCTTGTACCACGGAGTCGTCAGAAAGAGGAACACCTCTCTCCTCTCCCTTTCTCCTGCACGTTACCATATATCCACGGAAATCCTTTTTTGGCTGGAACGTGCTGAAAGCGGGTCATCCCCCTCCATTAGATACTCACATAGTTCCATTTACTGGGGGCCCCGACCCTGCAGGGCGGGCTCTTGTGGCAGGAATGGAAATCCTGTTGATGCAATACCTCACAGAAAACAACAGAGCCCAACTCCGAATTATGGACAAGCTGACTTTTATTCGTCTTCAGGCGCTGCAGCACAAGTCACACTCATTATATTCCTTACGCGTTTCAGCATGTCTCTGCCTTGTTCACAGGTGAGTGTGTTTTATAATTCCAAGTGGTAATGTGCCCATAGTCATTTGACTACAGGACCCAGCATGCACCAAGTAAGTCTTCTTTCACGTGCACTGGAATGTATTCCTTTCTGCTTAATAGCGTTTATTAGTCCCAATGTCACGAAATTAAAATCATCTTTTTAAGTGCAAACTTGAAAATTCTGCTGCAAAGTGCTTGGGGTTGAGCTGCAGCGCTTCATTCCTGTGCTTGTACCACGGAGTCGTCAGAAAGAGGAACACCTCTCTCCTCTCCCTTTCTCCTGCACGTTACCATATATCCACGGAAATCCTTTTTTGGCTGGAACGTGCTGAAAGCGGGTCATCCCCTCCATTAGATACTCACATAGTTCCATTTACTGGGGGCCCCGACCCTGCAGGGCGGGCTCTTGTGGCAGGAATGGAAATCCTGTTGATGCAATACCTCACAGAAAACAACAGAGCCCAACTCCGAATTATGGACAAGCTGACTTTTATTCGTCTTCAGGCGCTGCAGCACAAGTCACACTCATTATATTCCTTACGCGTTTCAGCATGTCTCTGCCTTGTTCACAGGTGAGTGTGTTTTATAATTCCAAGTGGTAATGTGCCCATAGTCATTTGACTACAGGACCCAGCATGCACCAAGTAAGTCTTCTTTCACGTGCACTGGAATGTATTCCTTTCTGCTTAATAGCGTTTATTAGTCCCAATGTCACGAAATTAAAATCATCTTTTTAAGTGCAAACTTGAAAATTCTGCTGCAAAGTGCTTGGGGTTGAGCTGCAGCGCTTCATTCCTGTGCTTGTACCACGGAGTCGTCAGAAAGAGGAACACCTCTCTCCTCTCCCTTTCTCCTGCACGTTACCATATATCCACGGAAATCCTTTTTTGGCTGGAACGTGCTGAAAGCGGGTCATCCCCCTCCATTAGATACTCACATAGTTCCATTTACTGGGGGCCCCGACCCTGCAGGGCGGGCTCTTGTGGCAGGAATGGAAATCCTGTTGATGCAATACCTCACAGAAAACAACAGAGCCCAACTCCGAATTATGGACAAGCTGACTTTTATTCGTCTTCAGGCGCTGCAGCACAAGTCACACTCATTATATTCCTTACGCGTTTCAGCATGTCTCTGCCTTGTTCACAGGTGAGTGTGTTTTATAATTCCAAGTGGTAATGTGCCCATAGTCATTTGACTACAGGACCCAGCATGCACCAAGTAAGTCTTCTTTCACGTGCACTGGAATGTATTCCTTTCTGCTTAATAGCGTTTATTAGTCCCAATGTCACGAAATTAAAATCATCTTTTTAAGTGCAAACTTGAAAATTCTGCTGCAAAGTGCTTGGGGTTGAGCTGCAGCGCTTCATTCCTGTGCTTGTACCACGGAGTCGTCAGAAAGAGGAACACCTCTCTCCTCTCCCTTTCTCCTGCACGTTACCATATATCCACGGAAATCCTTTTTTGGCTGGAACGTGCTGAAAGCGGGTCATCCCCTCCATTAGATACTCACATAGTTCCATTTACTGGGGGCCCCGACCCTGCAGGGCGGGCTCTTGTGGCAGGAATGGAAATCCTGTTGATGCAATACCTCACAGAAAACAACAGAGCCCAACTCCGAATTATGGACAAGCTGACTTTTATTCGTCTTCAGGCGCTGCAGCACAAGTCACACTCATTATATTCCTTACGCGTTTCAGCATGTCTCTGCCTTGTTCACAGGTGAGTGTGTTTTATAATTCCAAGTGGTAATGTGCCCATAGTCATTTGACTACAGGACCCAGCATGCACCAAGTAAGTCTTCTTTCACGTGCACTGGAATGTATTCCTTTCTGCTTAATAGCGTTTATTAGTCCCAATGTCACGAAATTAAAATCATCTTTTTAAGTGCAAACTTGAAAATTCTGCTGCAAAGTGCTTGGGGTTGAGCTGCAGCGCTTCATTCCTGTGCTTGTACCACGGAGTCGTCAGAAAGAGGAACACCTCTCTCCTCTCCCTTTCTCCTGCACGTTACCATATATCCACGGAAATCCTTTTTTGGCTGGAACGTGCTGAAAGCGGGTCATCCCCCTCCATTAGATACTCACATAGTTCCATTTACTGGGGGCCCCGACCCTGCAGGGCGGGCTCTTGTGGCAGGAATGGAAATCCTGTTGATGCAATACCTCACAGAAAATAACAGAGCCCAACTCCGAATTATGGACAAGCTGACTTTTATTCGTCTTCAGGCGCTGCAGCACAAGTCACACTCATTATATTCCTTACGCGTTTCAGCAGGTCTCTGCCTTGTTCACAGGTGAGTGTGTTTTATAATTCCAAGTGGTAATGTGCCCATAGTCATTTGACTACAGGACCCAGCATGCACCAAGTAAGTCTTCTTTCACGTGCACTGGAATGTATTCCTTTCTGCTTAATAGCGTTTATTAGTCCCAATGTCACGAAATTAAAATCATCTTTTTAAGTGCAAACTTGAAAATTCTGCTGCAAAGTGCTTGGGGTTGAGCTGCAGCGCTTCATTCCTGTGCTTGTACCACGGAGTCGTCAGAAAGAGGAACACCTCTCTCCTCTCCCTTTCTCCTGCACGTTACCATATATCCACGGAAATCCTTTTTTGGCTGGAACGTGCTGAAAGCGGGTCATCCCCCTCCATTAGATACTCACATAGTTCCATTTACTGGGGGCCCCGACCCTGCAGGGCGGGCTCTTGTGGCAGGAATGGAAATCCTGTTGATGCAATACCTCACAGAAAACAACAGAGCCCAACTCCGAATTATGGACAAGCTGACTTTTATTCGTCTTCAGGCGCTGCAGCACAAGTCACACTCATTATATTCCTTACGCGTTTCAGCATGTCTCTGCCTTGTTCACAGGTGAGTGTGTTTTATAATTCCAAGTGGTAATGTGCCCATAGTCATTTGACTACAGGACCCAGCATGCACCAAGTAAGTCTTCTTTCACGTGCACTGGAATGTATTCCTTTCTGCTTAATAGCGTTTATTAGTCCCAATGTCACGAAATTAAAATCATCTTTTTAAGTGCAAACTTGAAAATTCTGCTGCAAAGTGCTTGGGGTTGAGCTGCAGCGCTTCATTCCTGTGCTTGTACCACGGAGTCGTCAGAAAGAGGAACACCTCTCTCCTCTCCCTTTCTCCTGCACGTTACCATATATCCACGGAAATCCTTTTTTGGCTGGAACGTGCTGAAAGCGGGTCATCCCCCTCCATTAGATACTCACATAGTTCCATTTACTGGGGGCCCCGACCCTGCATGGCGGGCTCTTGTGGCAGGAATGGAAATCCTGTTGATGCAATACCTCACAGAAAATAACAGAGCCCAACTCCGAATTATGGACAAGCTGACTTTTATTCGTCTTCAGGCGCTGCAGCACAAGTCACACTCATTATATTCCTTACGCGTTTCAGCATGTCTCTGCCTTGTTCACAGGTGAGTGTGTTTTATAATTCCAAGTGGTAATGTGCCCATAGTCATTTGACTACAGGACCCAGCATGCACCAAGTAAGTCTTCTTTCACGTGCACTGGAATGTATTCCTTTCTGCTTAATAGCGTTTATTAGTCCCAATGTCACGAAATTAAAATCATCTTTTTAAGTGCAAACTTGAAAATTCTGCCTCAAAGTGCTTGGGGTTGAGCTGCAGCGCTTCATTCCTGTGCTTGTACCACGGAGTCGTCAGAAAGAGGAACACCTCTCTCCTCTCCCTTTCTCCTGCACGTTACCATATATCCACGGAAATCCTTTTTTGGCTGGAACGTGCTGAAAGCGGGTCATCCCCCTCCATTAGATACTCACATAGTTCCATTTACTGGGGGCCCCGACCCTGCAGGGCGGGCTCTTGAAATTCCAGTGCACGTGAAAGAAGACTTACTTGGTGCATGCTGGGTCCAAAGACAGCGCCATGCATGGGCTGCACACAAACACCACAGGGTCTCAACTACACACCCCACACACCAGCCCCACCCTGAAGGCACATGTCACGTGGCCTTCCTGCATCAATCATGTCCCCAACCGACAACTCATAGTTGTCAACTTGATGTCACACAAGTGTCCCGAACAGGGGAGTAATGTAATGACAAAATAGGACACACCCTTGTGTGCAAAAAATGGAGAAGCACACGGTGGCTGTAACATAACAGCGCAGAATATGGACATTGTCCGTAAAAGGCATGCCAGTCTCATCCAAAAATACCTATACCACCCTGCTCGCAATATCAAGCCATGCAATGTACAAAATTGAAAAACCCTGCTGCCTGAGAACAGGTGTTTCCAATTACTACACCCACACAGAAGCCCCAATGTATAGCGGAAACGCAGTGTCCCGCCCACACACAGGAGAGCAGATAGCACTGAATGGCCTTCCATTCCTACTCTGAAATCACATTGCAACAATTTATGCAAGAGAATGGAGCTATTGTACCAACAAGAAGCCAAACAGAGCCATGCAGAGTAAACAGTCCACTGGCAGATAGCGCCCAACATGAAAGAAAGTTAATAACACAAAAAAAAATTTACCACTCCTCCATGTGGGTCAAATGCAAGTAATCTGGAAAGAGTCAGACACGACTGGCCTTGACCATTCATTGAAGCATGTGGGATGAGGGCCTGTGTCCTCCGCCCAAGCTATAACCCAAGTCCTGCCGCCGTACATCCATTCCAGAATTCCCAGCATCGTCGGAGGTTGCACTCTGCTGACTGCACAGGCATCCGGAGCACGCCATCACATCACCCTGCAGCAAAATGGCTGTTGCACCACTGCTTCCCAACTACGCCGGACAGATGCAGCTGTACATTGAGAGCCTGCTACAGATAGTGGGCTGTAAAAATCTGGCAATGCTGACCGTAAGTTACCGAGCAACTTACCGCATTGCAATGTTCAGCTGCGTCATCCCCGTTTTCTACTGTCGGAGGTGTCCGTTCCACTGTCCTGTGGATTTATGTCTCTCCAACCCGGCATGTCCAAAGGCGGACTTGGTACACTTGTTTGCACCCCTGGACGCCCATGACAGGATCTGTTCAGTGTATGGGGGCATGGTGTATGTGGCTGCAATCGGACACACACTGCAATGGGACCAGTGTGCCTCCACACAACGTATTCTGGATCACAGTTTCATCGAATGTCATCCAACATGTCCCATCAGGCTTCTACAAGGGACAACTTACGATGAACACGTTGCTAGCCACCATCCGCTTCATTGGATGACATCCATGTTTACCACCAATGCCATGGATGCCCTGCTGGAAGGTATCGCATACCTGACAACTTGTCAATTCATCGGTCCCCGACTCAATACCCCCAATTGAACAATGATGTTCAACACCGTACCTATGCTTGGCTTTCGCACGGAGTGGGCAGTTAGCTGTACAACAACTATACCATACAATCTGCAACAAACACCTTACCATCAACTCCACTGCCATGACTTCGGAAATTTTCGGGACATGCACTAAGTTCCTCACCATATCCTGTATCTCTGCATGAACAGGGGGAGGCAGAGGTATGGGACTTGTGTACAGTAACCACATGGCCAATACTGCACGAACAACTATGCCATAATATGTATTCTGCGCACCTGAACACATGCACCTGTCAGTGCACGCTTATCTGTCTGCTGTATTACGTGAGAACTATCACCTCACCATCGTCTGTACTTCCGTGCCAGGACTTTTGCCTGGACAACAAATGCAACCCCCTACAACATGGCCCTAGTTATTGTGTCATGTTCAGTAGCCACCACATTGCAACAGCTAGTGAGACGCTGCTGCATGCATGTAGGCTCATGCTCTGATGTCACCTCTGACGCAGGTGTGTCGTAGTTACTATTATAGTAAACCTGTACCATGGAACTGAGATGTAATGTGCGTATGATGTCAAGCTGTCTCGTAGGCAAAATGAATACTGTCTGTGTCAAAGTCTACAGCTCCTCAGTAATTAGCAAATGTACTTTAGCATAGCAAGGGCAAGGCAGTTGTAACTCTGAAGCCTTCATTCCACAGTCAACAACTAATCACATCTACCCGTACCCCCTTTTGTATGTGTAATCATGATAAGTATATCCTCCACATGCATTTTGCTGCCAGTAGTGTCCACTATACTGCATCACAGAGGAAGGAAGTCCAAATACATGCCTTGAAGCAAATATGTGACTCTGTAGAATTATTTTACGAAGACAAGTACGAATGAGAGAGGATGAGAGTGTGTGAAGTACACGAGAGTCGTGAGATGACCATGTAGTCTAGTGTCTTTGGATGTCAATGCATATGAGTTGCCGCAACAGTGGACCTAGGGAAATACTACAGCTTGTGGGCCTGGACTTGTCAGACTCTGACGTGGTCCAACAGATCATCACATTAACACTGACGGCCTGGTCACTACAAAGCACAGTCCTACATATGTGTATAATTACCTTCACAGTCTGACATCACACCCATCAAGCAAAAGTAGGAGCCACGCAAAAGCATGCTACAGCAATGCATGACAAAACACACACACGATATCAGTGTGGGTAGGCAGGACTGCACAGTGAGTATGAACTGCAGAAATTCACATACATGCTCAATTAAACAAGGCACAATCTTGACAGTCACACACCCTGCAGACACACAATGTCCTAAACATATCAAGTAGGAGTCATCCTGAACTGCAAGGACACACCCACACACTGCACACTGTGCAACATACAACACACACATGTGATCACATTCACAGACCTGAACACGGATACAAACATCCACCATGGGCCTGGGTAACACATGTGTGTAGTCGACATTGCCAGAGCGCACACACACACACCAACACTACCCCAAAGTCACACCACTCACACCACACACACCTACACCTCCCAAATGCACACATTGAAAGTAAGCCATGTGCCCAGGCTCAATTTTCATCACAAGACTAACATACACCTACACTGCTGGCCACACAGCAAGTAAGCTCACACATACCCGCATACTCTGCACATGCTACCTGTCATCCTGTGGCTAGACTCACACCCTGTGCTTTGCTTGCACGCAAACATGACACGGATACATTTTCCCAGAAATACCACCAAATACATGCAGACAATCCGTGTCACAAAAATACTTATTCATCACACACACAAGTAGCAGAGTCTGAAAGAAGTGAAGTCCCTGCCACGTGTACAACACATCGGAATGTGAGACCAGACATTGCAATTGTTGAGGTACCATACACGGCATGTGCCTCATTTAACCATGCACACACAGCAACAACTGCAATAAGCAACTATACAGACACAACCGACTACAGGAACAACAGCATCCAGTCACAGATTACATAGACAGGCGGCAAAATTGATCAACACCAGGGACAGTGGCCAGTCCGATGTGCCGAGTAGTGACATGAAAAGCTGCGTATGCAATGTGTGTGAGTGTACCCTGCCATGGCCACCAACACTGCCATGGCAGTCACAATAGCCATTACAGCCACCACTGTGTCACAGGTAGATGTGTGAGTGTGCCTACCATTCAAACAGGATGCCAGTTCCACTCGGTGCTGTCTGTGTGCTATGGGACAGTTGGAGGTCCGCCCCTGAGAGAGAAGCACAAATGTTGAAGACCCACATGTGGCATGTGAAGCGGGAGTTCCGCTTGGCCCAGGTGGGTGGGTGGCACAGGTAGGTGCACACATGCATTGTTGAAACAGACTGTGTGGGGAGGATTCCGGAGGGGTAGATTTCCACTGTGTTGGGTATTTGGAAAGCCCACCTGTCTGGGGATGAATGTGAACTCGTGTGGGCACAACAGGCGGGCACACGATCAATGCTGCATCAGGTGTAGATGTTAGCCCTCCCTCTGGGGACATGCTGGATACTGCTGTGCGTCTGCCAGGCCCTTGCCAAGGCACTCACATCCCCTGTCCACCAGGTGTACCCCCTACATTGTCCACCTGCACAGGCTACCCAGGGCACAGGATGGCATTGGAGCTTGGTGGGTGGGAGGTCATGGCGCCCTTCTCCTGGTCACATCTCGCAGGCAACACATTCTCATTGTGCCGCATGGCACAAGTCCTAAATAAGTAGTGCGGGACGCAGACGTCACGACAGGAAGTGACGTCACAAAATGTGGCTTGCACCATCAGACTTATTGCCTCCCTTCGCCCACCCCTTACATGCGATTGCAACAGAGAAGCCAGCGCGTGCACAAGCAGCTCCGAGCTCGCCCCAGAGAGGCCAAAGAGTGAATGTGTGGGTCCATTTGCTCCAGTTATCGGGCTCGCGGTAAAATTAGTGGTGTGACGCCGTCCACCCGCATGGTACCCCGACTCGAGACCTGGTGTGCAGGCAAAGTGTCCTATTGGCTTTGCGATATGTGTGAGTTGCATGACACTCGTTGGCGGGGGATGGCTCGGAGGCCCGTCACCCTGAGGCCCATGTCTCACCACATGGGTCCCTTGTCAATGACAGCGGTTGTAATGACTATGCGCGCCGGGGTGGGGCTCCCTTTCGTCTGGGATTGTGTTTGCGGCCTGGCCCGCAAGGGCAGCTACAGCCTCTGTGTGTTGCATGTGGTGTATCCGGACTCCGGAGGCTGTCATGCATTGTCACTGTTGTCCAGGTCTCGAGTTGGGGTACCACCCGGGTGGACGGCGTCCCCCCACTTATTTTACCACGAGCCAGATAACTGGGGCTAATGGACCCACACATTCACTCTTTGGCCTCCCTGGGGCGAGATCGGAGCTGCTTGTGCACGCGCTGGCTTCTCCGATGCAATCGCATATAAGGGGTGAGCGAGGGGAGGCAATGAGTCTGACGGTGCATGCCACCTTCCGTGATGTCACTTCCTGTCGTGACATCAGCGTCCCCCCACTTCTTTTTTTAGGACTCGTGCCCTGCTGTTGTCAGATGTGCCACTTCCCAGGGGGTGAAGAAAGGGTCAGGAATGTCAGCCTGAGATTGGCCCAGTTGAAGGCCCTCCTTGACTGGGGGGGACAACCATTGGACAGTCTGGTGTAGCCCACCCACGCGTACATGTGGGCCCTCCATGAACTATGTCACCTGCGGCAAAGTGTTGTCATGGGCAATGACGTTATTGAGGAGAGCTGTCTGCCCCACGCAGAGATGGCGCATAAGCTCAACAGACCCAGCACTGAGGGCAGCAGGGGTCACATGTGCAGGGGCAGCTGTGCCTGGTGTGAAGGACACTCTATCCTTCATCCCTGTGCCGACACGTGTTGCACCAGTGGAAGTAGATGGGAGGGCGGGCATTGGCCTCCGCGTGGCTGAAGAGGAGCCAGAGTCCACGTCCCCTGTGTTAGCAAACATGGATGCATCACCTCTGTCCTCAGATGATGCAGAAATTGCCGTCTCGGCCTGTGATTCATCCAGCACACGTCTGGGCCCTCCGAGGCGCTGGTCACATCTGTCTCACTCAGCACCTGTGCAGCTGCTACATCCGATGCCAAACCACTGTTGACCGTCCCCTGTCCCTCAGCACCCATGGGAGATGCCACATGAGAGAGAGCGAGGTGGCCTCACTCATCTGGCATCAATTAAACAGACATGTGCAAGGGAAGCAGCACAGAACATACCCAAATCCACATGTTGCACGATACCTGTGCAATTGCATACAGCCACCACAATCAACACGTAATGGCTGGCGTACAGTTCATGAAGCCGCTAATAAGTGTCACATGTGTTGTGCACATAGCACTACACCCGGCCTGTGTCACCCTGCGACCACAGCCACAAATCGCGGTGTGCACACCCACTGTCCTGATGGTGGCAAGGATGACCACTACGTAATTAGGCCAAAGACATACCTGCATGGAGCAGAATGGGAAACCACTCACACAGACTGCAACATGACAGGCCACAATGGCCATGAGCCCATGCCATCCACCTGTCGTTCACACGAGCACAACTGCTGTTGCACAGTGTGCCGGATGTGTAAGTACCAGAAATATGAGGTGAGGCATCGCACACATATGACCGAACGAAATCAGAGTAGGCACAGTGCCTCAAACATACATGTGAATTGCCACTCCAGCCTACTACAGGTTGTTCCTGAGGGCTACGACTCTGAGTGCATTGAGAATGCAGAGTGCTCAAATTACATCTTGACCCTCAGGAATAGCATATGCATGTCAGATGCACACAGCACAGAGTACACTTACAACCCACTGCATCACACAACAAACATCACATTACCCAGATTATGGGTAGGCTGTGGACACATGCTGCCTCTCACAGCAAAAGACACCATCCCACAATACTGTACACTTGCTTGCTGCTGATGCCCCTACAAACATGCATCCGGCACAAGCTGTGTGACTGTCAAGATGCAGACCATTACTGGTGAAATGCAGCGCCGTGCTGACCTGACAATACGAGGGGGCATCCCCCAATTCGTTCTCGCCACGTAGTAGCTCATCCGGCAGATGACGTCACACCCTTTGTGGAATTGGCTGCACTGTCGGTCACACATACACAGAGGCATCAACTTGGATGCAATGGCTCATCACAAGCCCTTGGGCTGGAGGACTTCCAACTGCAGGGATGGTACACAAGAGGCTTGGAATATCACTCATACACTTCTCAACATCACCCACATCCACCAATCACAGTGGCATGCTGCTGACCCATCCCAAATACTCAGAGACGTGCAACAGAGCCAATAAGTAATCGGACATGGCCTAACAGCATGTGTACACCACACGTGAATGCATGCTGGTGGGAGTGTGTACACAGTACCTGTCCATCCCATTCACATGCAGGTTGCCAGCACATTGAGCAATGTGTAGTCTGCCCACATCTACTGTCCATTGTCAGGTGGACCAACACATAGATCACAAGGCAACACATCTTTGTGGGTGGACTCACTGTGTCCAACACTGCGCAGCCCTCAACGTACTCGCCCTGTGAATGGCTCACCCCGCAATGGAGGTCACATTCAGTGCCACTATCTCTCACACACATCCCTATCACAAGGCATGGTGTGTCCAATCGACATGGCTGAGTTTGCGCATTTCAGGAGAGTCCTTAACAAAAGACACATGTAACCCACTGTACAGTCAGTGTTGTCTCCTTCTAGGATTGTGCGGTCAATGTGCAGCCCAGGTCTGCTGTGACTGAGAAGGCCAGCAGGGACCCAGCCAGCCATTCACACAAGCAATGACTACCCTGAGTCCTGCATTGCCAAGTGGCTGCGTCACTGGATGTGTGACATGGAAATGCCATGTACCACCACTCGTGAGGGACATGCATGGGAAAGCACCAGAGAGCCTACATACCCCTTCCACCTGTAGTTAGCATGGTAAGCAGTGCATGTTGGAACCCCACAGGCTCAGAATCATAGTGCTGTGGATCAACGACATGTGTGTCCCCCACGTGCACTCCCACACACACTGTAGTTGTCTTACACACACAACTTTTGCTAGAAATAGCCTTGGGCAGTGTGCGTGGAGCTCGGAATCCAGGCTCTCCAGCTCCTCGCTGGTGAGTGGACCTGGACATATCTTCAGAGTCGTCGACATGTAGGTGGACATGTGGCAGCAGCGGCAGGTGTTGTTGAGGGATGCCAGGCAGCAGTCCCTGGAAGCTGTGGTAATGCCGGTCTCCCTCCCACACTCATATAGCCCCCTGGGGCTGTTCCAGTGGGTCCAAGCTGCTGCAATTGGTGTACCATGTCTGCCTACTTAAAATGCACACAATGGCCTGCACCGAGCTGTCCCGGTACGCTTACCTCTATCGTCGAACACGCAGGATGCAGTCGCGAGGGCCATTGGAGTTGACCTCAAGGGCCTGGTCCATGGCGGGTACAGTCCGCTGGTGCCATGTGGAATCCACAGTTGAATGTGCGCCATGCATTTGCAGGTGTGGCCATGATTCGTGTCCACACTGGACAGGGCCACTTCATGCTGTGTGCATAGGCATTGACGGCCAGTGTTCAGCCTCCACATGTCTGTTGGCACATCATCATGTACACATTAGCATGGGAGCATGGGATGTGCATATGCACACACATGCCATATTTCTCAATGTGCATCTCCTACTTGGCACGTGCAACGTTACGTGTCACTTGTGATGTGTGTTTGCATTCACACAGCTTTGTTGTCATGGAGTTGTCAATGTGTACACCTGTCAATGTGTGTTGGAGGTGTGATACGTACAGTGCTGTACATTGTGTGAACTAGGGACATCATTGACTGTCTCATATCCTGTTGTGCAACAGGAGCCACTTGTTTTGGCCGCTCAGCCTGTGTACATTGTGTTGTTGGTGTGTGCCATACTCACCCAGCCTCGGAAGCTGTGTCTGGCACAGCAGCTAGGTATATTGCCGTGTTGTTGCCGCTTCCCACATATGCAGTCTGAAATCATCATAATGCCTTTCAAGCTATTAGGGCCTAAATCCCCATGTGCATGCTCATAGCAATGGTTTGTGTCAGTGGCCATTGCTATTGGTAAGGGGACCTGTATAAGAGTATTGTAGCTGTGCTGTCCCTACTTGTCAGCTGTTCTGTGATTCTATTGCTTTGTCAGTAATATTAGTTATGTGTATGTGAAAGTGCCCTGTGGTGTGTTGCATTGACATGTGTCCACTTCCATCTGTCCTAGGAGGAGACCAAACAAACATCGCCCCTACCAATTGCTGTCAGACATGGAGGATGTGGAGGTCATTCGTAAATTCCGGCTGGACCGACCCACCCTGCATCACCTATGTGTCATGTTGGAACCCCACCTTCGTCCTCGCAGGGTGTATCCAACAGCATTCACCCCCACGGCTAAGGTGATGGCTGCACTGCATTTTTTCGCTACCGAATCTTTCCAACACACAGTAGGCAGTGGAGGTGGAATGTCCCAACCCATGTTCAGCATGGTGCTACGGGATGTCCTGTCAGCCATGATGCTGTACAGGAACTGGTACATCCGATTCCCCAGGGCTCATGATTTGGCGGCAGTGAAGGGTGCTTTCTATGCCCTTGGTCGCATCCCCCACGTTGTTGGTGCAATTGATTGCACCCATGTTGGCCTTGTTGCACCACAGGCCATGGAGCACATCTTTCGTAACCGGAAACATTTCCACTCCCTGAATGTGCAAGCGGTGTGCCTGGCGGACATGATCATCACACACGTGTGTGCGAAGTTTCCCGGAACCACCCATGACTCGCACATCATGCGCCACAGCATCCTCCCACGATTGATGTCCAATCTTCAACCGGACCGTGCATGGATTGTTGGTGAGTGTGCATACTCGTGTAGCTTGCTGGGTGTGACATGCTGTCTTGTATCCTGTAGGAATTGCAACGATTCTCTGTGTTTCTGACACCCAGGTGACTCGGCATATCCTAACGGGCATTGGCTGCTGAGCCCACTTCGTAATCCCAGGACACCAGCTGATGTCCGATACAATGAGGCACATGGGAGGACCAGACGTGTGGTGGAGCGGACTTTTGGACTCCTGAAGTCCAGATTCAGATGCCTGGACCGCACCGGGGGTACACTGGCATACTCCCCACAGAAGGTGTGCCAGATAGTAGTGGCATGCTGCATGCTGCACAATCTCGCTATTTGCAGGCAGATCCCCCTGATAGTGGATGACGGTGATCAGCCAGGGCCCCCGCCTGCAGACCAGGCCATGTCCAGTGACGAGGACAGTGGAGAGGAGGAAGCAGTGAATGAGCGTCAGCAGCTCATCGCCCGCTACTTCACTTGACGGTGAGTGACCATGTATGACGGCTGATGTTGCTGTAGTTGTGTAGGTGTATGTGTGCATTGTCACGGCGGCCTATTGTTCACTGAGTGCTGTGTGGCAATGGTCCATGTCCAGGGTAGTATGCCACTGACAGTGGCTGTAGCATTGTGCCCTGTTGCTCTGTGAGATGTGTGTACATTGCTTAAACTTGATGACAAGTACTGTGTGATGAGTGTGTGAAACACACATTCAATGGACTCTGTTTTTCACCCCTAGGTCCCTACAGCCTCTCCTGGCCTATCGACATACCACACTCCAGATGCATTTCCGATCATGGTGACGGTTGCACATCCTTGATTAAACACAGAGCAGATAAAACAGAATGTGATCCAGGTGTATTTATTTTAAGCGGTGACATGTGATTGTGGGCAAGGTGATCACAAAAGTGGTGCATGCTGAAACAATGAGTTGACGGTCATGTCCGCGTGATGGTCAAGGTGTATCCATGTTGTTCTGGGTCCACAGACCGACAGACACATGCCATTCACATGGCAGTGTGGGGTAGGATTGTAGTCCAAGTGAATGCAGTAGATGGCCACCGTGGCTGGCTGACTCACTGGCGTTTGGAGCGTGCGAAGTCATCTCTGGACACCTGTTTCCTCTTCGGATGACCCCTTCCACGTTTGAGAGGGGGGGTTGTGTTTGTGGGCTGCTGGTGGTGACTGAGGATTGCCCACTCACTGTGGATGCAGGGGAACTGGATGTTGCACGGACCTGCGCCCCAGCAGGTGGTGGCGGAGGTGGTGTGGTTGGCCTTGATTGGGCCCTCACCGCCACCACTAGCTGGCCCATGAGGTTGACAAGTTTGCCCATATGTATTGGCCCATATGGGCGTCCATGGACCTCAACACCCCAAGGACTTCCCGCGTATCGGCAGCTGACCAGGCCCATTGTCCCTGGGCCTCTTCATAAGCCCCAAGGACTCTGGCGATTTGCGGCAGGGCTTGGCTCCCAGGCTCTGATGGCGTTGGCCTGACCCTGCTCCTCCCACCTGAACTGCTGCCACCGACCTGCCCACTCACCACAGTGGTCACCTGGGGCCTCGTTGTGGCTCCCAGGGTCGATGTCGATGTGCGTGCAGCCCCTTGCGCAGGGTGAGTGGTCAGGGAGGCCCTGGTGGTGGTGGTTGCGGCGGTGGTGGTGGCCGCAATGACCGTGGCAGCAGGGGCCTGGGACTGGTCACAAGCCCTGGGAGATGGGTTGGTGGGTAGGAGGGGTCCTGGGGAGCGGTTGCGCCCTGCCACTCCAGATGTGCCTGGTTGGGAGTCCTCGTCCGAAGAGGTGTCCAGGTCTTCCACATCCGTGAGTCCGGGTGGAGGGCTTGTGGACTGGCTGTGATGGCTGCTGTCTCCCTCTCCAGCATCATGCTGTTCGTCACCTGTGGGGCGGAGACGAAAGGTTATTGTGTTGTACCTTGCAAGGTTTGTGTTAGATGTCTGACATTCACAGTTGGTGCACAGTTGTGCACTGATTTCCCAGATGCGTGTGTATGGCTCTACAATGTGCGTGCGTGATCAAGGCAATGGAATAGTGTGATGGGTGCATATGGCATGGGACGGATTTGGATAGCCAATCGGTGTGTGTTGCAGTACCCCTACATTTTGTGGCTTTGGTGGAAACGGGGTACAGCCCCATGAACGCTTTGGAGATGAAATATGGTTTTGGGGTTCAAATGATACGCTTAGAAACGCAGATGGCAAAAGGGGTACAGCCCCATCAACGCTTTTGAAGTGAAATATGGTTTTGGGGTTCAAATGATACGCTTAGAAACGCAGATGGCAAAAGGGGTACAGCCCCATCAACGCTTTTGAGGTGAAATATGGTTTTGTGGTACATACTGTGACATATGGGTGCAGAAGGGGACATGTGTTTTGGCCACACGACACTGCAGAGACAAAGGTGTGTGTATGTCTGACATACCCAGCATATCTGCTCACTGTTATCATTTAGGGACATTACACTGCAAGCATTGTAGTGAGTGAGTAATGGTTGTGTGCCACACAACATATTGCAGATGGGACAATTCCTTGGTGTGCGTGCTACCCTCAGCCATGTGCAGCAATGCAGTGCTCTTGGGGTGTTGACTATATTAGGTGTGTTGTAAATCACAGTGTGACGTGCGCTTCAGACACTGCAGACACATTATTTGTCATCGGCAGGAATCTTTGCTGAACTACTGTATATGGGACAACTGTTTAGATGATATACCTTTCATGACACTGGGGCTGAAAGATGAGATGGATGAGATATTGAATGTGCATTGTGTAGCTGTGTGGTTCATGGGTCCAGTGGTGTATGTGACATTACTGTGGTTCCACTCTGTTACATTGAGACAAGATAGACTTACATGGGTGATGTTGTACGATGTCAACGGAACAAGCAGACACGACTACATGGACAAGACTTCGGTGGTGTTGCTGATGTGTGTGATGACTGGCACAGTGCACGCCATGTGGGTCAGTACTCCAGTGAGACTTGTGCATGCAGACGTGACTCCTTACGTGTTACTGTATTTGAGATGGCTCATGTCCGTGTGCACATTAGTCACATGATTATGACAGGGAGCAGTACTACCTGTTCCTCTGCTGCGTGACATGTCCCAAATGTTAGTCGTAGTACAGTCCTCATGCCTACAGACACCCCGCCCTGTACAGTAGTCTACCTACTTGTTGGTTTGGAGGGAGCAATGCAATGGCTACCACATGGTTATGAGAGGGAGGGGTGCTCCATCTTGCTGGTCTGTGGGGGTGGGGGCCGTGTTGTGAGTTGTGGTGAAGGCTTACCACCCACAGACACCCCTCCATGTAGGGAAACATATCTACCTGTCGGGTGAAGGTGTGCACTGCAATGGCTAACACATAGGTGTAGGGAGTGCTCCATCTTGCTGCGCTGTAGGACTAGGGGCCTGGTGGGGGTTGTACTTCTGCAGTCCCCCCTCCGATACTCGGAGTTTGTGGTATGGCTACTTACCTGTTACTTGTTGGTTGGTGCAGCTATGGCTGACACATGAGTATGGGTGTGGGGAGTGCTCCTTCCCGCGCATCTGGGATACAAGGGGACCTGGTGGGAGTTGTGGTGCTGGCTGACTGTACACATGCCCCCATGGTTTTGTTTGTTGGTACCTTTGGGCTGAGTGTGTGGGAGTGTCTCTTGCATGTGTGAGAGATGTCTTGTGGATTGTGTACTGGACATGGGGGTGTTTGGCCCTCGGAGCTATGGCATTCTGGTAGTGCATGACAGTACATAGCGGTGTGCTGGTATAATTTGTTTGTACTTACCAGCCTCCACTCCCCATGGTATTCCAGTGAGACTCTCCGGATGTAGAATGCCTCGCACCTTCTCCTCCCATGCCTTGAAGGTCTTGAATAGCACGGGATTTCCGCCGCCAGTCCTGTCAGCCAGCTCACGATTCTTGGCCTCCTTCTTCCTGACCACGCTTTTCAGGTCGTGCCACCTCTTTGTGATTTCACCCCGGTTGCGTGGCACGTTCCCAACTGCATTCACCTGGTCTACGATCCTGCTCCACATTCTGTTTCTGGTGGCTACTGGTGTCTGTTGGACCTGGTTCCCATAGATTTGTGGGTGCACCTTGATGATCTCGTCGACCATGACCGTCAACTCAGTGGCAGTGTACTTAGGCATTCTTTGTGTTGCCATGGTGTGTGGTTTGCTATTTGTGATGCTGGTGTGGTAGTTGTGTGGTGTGTGATGTGCAGGGGGTTCGTGGTGCCGTTGTTTCAGTGGTGATGGTGATGGTGATGAGTGTGATGTGTGCGTGCGTGTGGTGTGCTGCTTTCCTTTGTGGCTCTCTGGGTTCTCTGATGGCGTCTTCGCTTTGTCGTAGTGCAAGGGATTGTGGTCTGTGAAGGGGCTGCTTTTGTACTTACCTATGTGGGTGTGTCATGATGGGCTGTCGTTTTCAGGTGTGTTGTGTGTGGTGTCCTGGGATTTGTAGTTTTTTAGTTTTGCCAGGGGGGATGTGTCTTTGGGATGTGTTCTGTGTTTGGGTATTTTAGCGTAGTTTGCTGTGTGGGCTTGTTGGCCATGTTGTGTGTATTTATTTGTTCCGCAAAGGATTTCCGTGCATGGACGTGGACGCCAGGCCTTCCGCCGTGTCAGTTATTCATCACTGTTGTTGACCGTGGCGGGAGGGGTATATGTGGATTTTCCGCACTCATGTCGGGGAGATCATAATTCAACGGTCGTTGTCTCGGTCGTCAGAGCCGGCGGATTTGGGTTTTCGGGCGGGATTGCGTCCGTGGCGGACGGTTAATCTTCTACTCGGACATGGATGGGCGGAATTTTGTGTGTTTTTACCGCCGCGGGCCGGAGGTTGCTTCGCGACTTCATAATTGCTCGGTCGGTATTCCCATGGTGCAGGCGGGCAGTTTTCTCAGGCTATACTAGATGGCGGATTTTTTAACTACGGTTATCGTAATGGGCCCCAAAGTCTTTGTGAGGAGGGGTATGTGAATTGGGTGTGTGAGCGTCGATTTTATGCCCAAAAAAAGAGTGCTAGGATTTGAGCTGGTGCTAAAATTAGCCTGTGTTTACAGTGTCCTCCATCTTGCCTCAGCTTCACAATGTATCACTGTTGTTGATTCCGGGTCTAAATAAAACTTGTCTAGTTTCACTTGAGTAAGCAGATAGTGCTCTCAGAGAAATGTCCTTGTACTGAATCAAGGACGGTTCTTACTGTGCCAGGCTTATGTTAAACAATGTATCAGCTTAACTGCACAGCTAAGACTGTGGGAGTGGATGAATATCAAAATACCACTATGTTGAGATAATCTCCAAATGCATCTGTAGTAAAAATGTTCTTCTAGTATGTTTCCTATTGGTCCAAAGCCCTGAGAATCATGTATTCCCACAGAATGTATGAACATCTTTGTCTAAAGCCCTATTTAGGAATGTGGATTTTGCTAGCAAGAGAGACCCTCTATTCCTCATGTTAAAAGGTACATCTATGCCGTCCTACATTTAGAACTGTACTGAGTTCTTTTTTACTTATGACTTTTATGCTTTGCTACTAAAATTGCTCTTGGCACTGTTTCTGTATTTTGCTAATTAGTTCTTATATAAAGCATTGAAATGAGAATCTTTATCTGTAATTCTTATGGGATGGTTTCAGCATCATTGCATGAGACTTACTAATTTAAAGAGACGATTCTAGTCGGGGAGCACCAAAGTCCGTATCGGCAATACACCGCTCCAAGTCCTAGATGTTGGTGCGCCCCATGAGTTAGAACTTTACATAGATTTCTGAGCCGACAGGTGAAAGGCATGGCAAAAAGTTACTACACATCCATCACCCACAGCAAATGGCCAGAGGCTGTTTATAGTGAGTGTTTACTTTGATTAAAGAATTAATTATAAAAACAAGAAAAGTCAGTGTAAAATCACTGTTAAATGGATGTTAGGCTCCTTAGCCCTATAAAAATTATGTTTGTTATACAAACTTTCACTTGATCTTTCCCAGTTATAGTGAACTTTGCATCCATAACTCCCACCTTCATGAACTAATCATGGCATCGCTGATTACATCTCTGTGACATCACAACAGGAGTTATGGCTACTGTGAACATTAAGTTACATAGTCGTATTTCTGCTATCTTTAGTACCAACAGGACACAGTATATCCGATGCTTATCCTGCAACCCATGGCAGGAGAGAGAAGACTTTCTACCAGCCCTTTGCTTACAATTGTTTGTATAGCTTATTTGCCATACTTTTGAATGGAATGCTTGTTTCCTTCCATTGCTCACATTTGGGGAACTAGTTTTTCATGTTCTTTACGCACTCCATGAGGATGCTTGTGTTTTCTTGCCTTCACCCTCTTATGCTTCCTTCCCCCTCAAATACTTAGCCTTTTACTCTATTTTGCTTCCTCCTACCTCATCCCCAGTTTGTCAATTTCTTATTCACTTTAACCCCATGCACCTCTCAACCTGCTCCTCCATTGCTCGTCACCCGTCTCATTATGGTCTTTAAATTTGTATTTTTCCAATGTATTAATATGTTTTGGGGAGGGTCGAGCTGCTACTCTTTGCTGCTGGTGTGC
The DNA here is from genome assembly GCA_963921515.1 of Calotriton arnoldi. Taxonomy (NCBI): domain Eukaryota; kingdom Metazoa; phylum Chordata; class Amphibia; order Caudata; family Salamandridae; genus Calotriton; species Calotriton arnoldi. The sequence continues at coordinate 37,381 of CAWUFW010018929.1, read as the reverse complement.
AAAGTTTTTGAAAACTGCTTTTGCGTACTTTGAATTCTTTTTTCTATACATCTACAATCCAAGCGGAATCAGCCATCTTTGAAGAGTGATCAAAAATAAGCAAACTGGTGGCGGAGTCATTCTGTAAACATGTGGACGCCCATGCATAGTGATTCATGCGTGCCCATACCTGATCACTCTCGGTCGCCAAAGCTTCTCACTTTTTTTTTTTGCAGGTGTTGACCGCATTGCGGAAAAAACATTGGCAAATCCAATAGGCGAGATCTGTTGCTTGGCCAGAGTCAAAATGTAGAGACAGATTGACAGTTGAAAAGGTGTTTTTTTTTTATTTGCCCATAAATTTGGCAAGCCTTCAGCATATTTATTTTTCTGTTTTTGCTTTCTGAATGGTATTTGAGGTTTAATTTAGTCTGGGTTGGGTGTAGGAACTAGCCTGGATCATGTGCCAGCCCTGTGACTAACCCATGATGGACATGGTCAAAGGCCATGTGCACTAGTGGCTTACTGGCTGGAGGATTATGTGCAGGGCCTGACCTCAGATTATCTGACAGGACCTCTGTCTAACCAAGCGGAGAGTCACCCACTGTTGCATATAGTCTCTCCTGCCATGTACAAGCTAGTTTTATTTATAGATCAGGGTTAGAAAAAAGAAAGAGGTTTCGGACAAGAAATGCTATTATGTTTATGAAATTAATCACAAGAATGACTGATTCTAATAGGAGTTCTGTATGTTATATTTGTGTATTTCATCTTTTTTCATTTTTGTTTTACTTTCTTCCTGCGTTAACCATAGTGGAAAACTACAAATTTAGGAAGGAAAAATGATTTTAAAAAATACACACAGGAAATCGCAGAGGGTGAAAATTCTTCTTATATTCTTCAATTAGTTTTCTTGTAATCCATGTATTTGCCTCATTTTACCAGATGTGTGTTTTGCACGTGCTGGTTAAAACTGATTTGCAGAATCAACTTCTTCTAATTCCTGATCAATTTCTTGAGGGAAGGGGCTTGGGTCTTGACTGCTGGTAGCCTTCCTTTTATTTGTTTGTGGCCCTTGTGTTTCCATGGACAATGTCAACCATTTCTCTCAAGGGGCGGGATAGAGTTGTTGCTCAGATAAATATTTGTCAGATATCCCAAGGAGCAGTTCTCGCTCGCAGTTCACTACTCATTGGGAGGATGACTGAAATACTCCCAACCACAGGTTCCTTCTTTGTTTAGTTTTCAACATTAATAGCTTCTGTAGATGTCTCTGCTGATGGCACTGTGGTCTGAAATGTGCCTCCACTAGACTCCTGCTTTGGAAGCATCTGCCCTTCCCCAGCCCTGGATGCCACATAGAGAGATTTAGAGCTCTCTGGGTTGTTGCAGTGTTCTATGGAAAGTAGAAATCTACTACTGTAGAACAGCATTTTCCTTTCTCAAACATTATTTATTGTAGTGGAAGAATATTAATGTTGCATTGAAGAAGACCTCCTGTTTGCATAAAATGTTTAAGTTCACAAGCCCAGAACCAGAAGTCTTTGGGAGATGTGTGAAGACTTGCCTAGCCCTTTCAAGCTCGCAGGCTTCTGTGGCTCGAGAACATCATGCACTAAAAAGAATTGTGACTTTATCGTAAATGCAGGCTGTAATCAAAAACTTGACCCTAGGCAGTATTAAATGTAGTAAGAAATGTCTGCATTTATACAATTATTATTTATTTTTCCTATGAACGTGCTTGCCATTTCTAGAAGACCATGCTACACCTATGCTGATGTATGTATGTACGTAAATATGTATGTATTTGCAATTTATATAGCACAAACATAGCCAAAAGGTATTGGGTCGGTGTACAGGGTCAAAGACAACCATAAAGTCAACCAGTGATAGAAGAGGTGGCTGTATGCCGGAATATCGAGAACAACAATATTGGATTACATAAATATATTGTTGATTGGTAAATCTGGAGTAACACAAGGCAGTGCAATATACTGTTTTCTTTAGTATAAAAACAATAATTTGCATTGCTCCTAAATTTCACTTACATCCATACGCCACTCCACTGTACATCACTACTCTATACATCACTCCACTCTATGGTATTCTAGTAAAGACCACTCCAGTGTACACCACTCCACTCAATGCCACTGCACTGTACACCTCTCCACTAAACACCATTTCTCTATATTCCACTCTACGCCTCTCCACTGTACGAGGCTCCATTCTATGCCAGTCGACTCTATGCTATTACACTGTGCACAACTCAACTGTATGCCACTCAAGTCTATTCCACTCCACTGCATGCTACTCCAATGAACGCTATGCCACTATACTATACTTTACTCTAAGCCATTCCACTGTACACCACTCCAGTCTATGCTCTACGCTTCACTGTACACTATTCCACTGTAATCCACTGTATTCCATTCCACTATTTGCCACTCCACTCTACACCACTACAGTGTATGGCACTGTACTCAATGCCACTCCACTTTATGCCACTTCAGTCTACACCACTTCACTGTACGCCACTCCACTATATGCTACAGCACTCCACGCTACTCCACTGTACAACACTCCACTTTACGTCACTCCACTCTACGCTATTACTCTATACGCAACTCCACTCAATGCCACTTCATTGTACTCCACTCCAGTGTATGCTACTCCACTATATGGTGGTGGTGGTATTGCCTTTAAAGACACCTTAAATGTGACTTGGATTTCAACCATAAGCAATAAGTCTATAGAGTTAGGCATTTTCAAGATAAATATATCTGCTACTGAAAGCTGGAATGGAGCCTTGATTTACCGCCCCCCAGGACCCAAAACTAATTTTAGCAGTCTACTGATAGAACAATTAGCCACATATGTCCTAGCATCTAAAAAATTTCTTCTGTTAGGGGATTTCAATTTCCATGGGGAAGAACATACTAACCCAGAAGTCAGGACACTTTTAACTAATTTAGAACTATTAGGCCTTGTTCAAAGAGTTACCGGCCCGACACATTCAGCAAGACATACGCTGGATTTTATTTTTTCTAACATAGACCAGTTGACTTGCAATCCTCCTCTTCCCCTTACATGGACTGATCATTTTGCAGTCATGTTCGATATACAATTCCCGTCTTCTCAGAGTATCACTATAAACAAAGAACGGCGTCATGAAACGCGCAGACCTTGGCACAAACTTACCCCTGAAGCTTTCAGTGATGCCTTTCACCCCAAGCTACCAAACAATAACCCGGAGGTGTCTGAATTACTGAAATGCTTTAACTCTGCCCTCACGATGGCTCTGGACACAACGATTCCCTTTAAAAAGCATGGTTCCACACATCGGCGACCTTCAGCTCCATGGTTTTCGCCAGAACTAAAAACAGAAAAAACTAAATGTAAAACCCTAGAGAGACGCTGGCGGAGAAGGAAAGAGCCCCTTGATATGGAACAGTATAAACAGGCTCTATCAGAATACCACCGGAACATCAAAACATCCAGGCGGATGTTTATAATCAACCAAATTGAACAAGCAAACAATTCTCCAAAAGTCCTTTTTAGTATAGTACAGGATTTTATTTCCCCACAAGCATGCAGCAAATCCCCCATGGAATCTCAGGAGCTCTGTGACTCATTGGCTAAGTACTTTCAGGAAAAGATAGACCACATCTATTCAAAATTCCCGGTCATCCCTTTGCAGGATTTAGAGACCACCATCGTGATAGGAGAGCAAAGGAAAGAAACTCCCTGTATACTTGACTGTTTTCAGCCTATCACCTTAGAGGAAGTATATAACTCCCTGGCCACAGCCAAATCTGGATCCCCTCGGGATCTATGTCCACCAAAGACAATATCTCTTCTAGCCACCAAGTGTGCCCCCGTGATCCAAAAGATCTTCAACTGCTCCATAAACACAGGAACTATTCCCATCGAGTGGAAGGAAGCCTGCGTATGGCCCATACTAAAAAAAGCAACATTGGACCAACAATCGCTTAGTAACTCACGCCCGATCTCCCTGCTACCTCTTTTGGGTAAACAACTAGAAGGCCTAATTAATAAGCAGTTGGGATCATACCTCAAACTCAATCACATCCTTGATCCCTCACAATCTGGATTCCGACCAGGGTTCAGTACAGAGACCCCACTCCTGGCTGTGACTGATTCACTGAGACAGGAGATGGATGCAGGAAGACCAGTGGCACTGAAACTATTAGATTTGTCAGCAGCCTTTGATACTATCTCCCACCCAAGGCTCATAAATAGATTGCAGGCAATCGGAGTCAAGGGGACAGCACTAAAATGGCTGCAGCACTTTCTGTCAGATAGACAACAGACGGTCATCCTGGGGCCATACTCTTCAGGCAAAATACGTCTGGACAAGGGTGTACAGCAGGGCTCGTGCCTGAGTCCCACCTTGTTCAATATTTACATGGCCCCACTAGGAAAGATCGCGGAGCACTTTGGCTTTGAGATCATATCATACACTGATGACACTCAGCTGATGTTCACTATGGGCCAAGACTTGGAGTCGGAGAAACTACGTTTTTCAGCAGGAATGTTAGCAATCTCCAGCTGGATGACGGAGAACTGTCTCCAGCTACACCCAGACAAAACAGAGATTATGTTGCTTGGAAAAGCCCCATCCATCTGGTCAGATGACTGGTGGCCTCATCAATTGGGTGCCACTCCCGTGCCCAAACAAACGGTAAACAATTTAGGGTTAAAACTTGATCGAGCACTAACAAAGAAAGATGGGATTGCAGCTATTACAAGCTTTTGCTATTACAATATGCGCCTGTTGCGCAGAATCTTCCCTCTCCTCCCCACACATGTCCGTAGAACCCTGGTTCAGGCAATGGTGATAAGCAGACTGGACTATGGAAATGCCCTCTTGGCTGAAGTCAGTGATACTTTGCTTACCAAGCTCCAGGTGGTCCAGAACACTGCGGCCACACCTATACTGAACCGGCCTGCAGGCACCCCTTCTGCGCCTTTGCTGAAAGAACTGCATTGGCTTTCAGTGAAAAAGCGCTCCCGTTTCAAAATCTGCTGCCTCACGTCTAATGCCTTAAGAGGCAATGGCCCACGCTATCTCCAAAACAAACTAAAGACCTATGTTCCCGGACGCACTTTCAGATCGAGCACTCAAGCCCTTCTGTACCTTCTGTACGTGCCCCGAATTTACCAAACGCGTACCGGGGGAAAGTCCTTTTCCTATCTCGCCCCAGGATATTGGAACAAATTACTCGTAACTCTACGAGAAACTCCCACCTACAGTAAATTCAGGAAATTACTAAAAGCCTGCTTATACTAACTCTCCATGGTCCGTAGCTCCAGTTAGGGCCTGCAACAGCGCCGAGATGCCCCCGGGTGATACGTACGCTATAGCAAATAATAATAACATAACATAACATATGCGGCTCCACTATATTCTATTCCACTCACGCCATTCCACTCTACGCCACTCCACTGTATGCTATTCCACTGTATGCCACTCAACTGCACAACACTCCACTGCATGTTATTCCACTGTATGCCACTCCACTGCACAACACTCTACTGTCTGTTATTCAACTGAGTGCTACTACAGTGTAAACTACCCCATTGGATGCCACTCCAGCTTATGCCATTCCATTCTATGCTACTCCATTCTACACTATTTCATTGGACGCCACTCCACTGCATGCTATTACACTCTACTCCACTTCACTGTACGCCACTTCAGTCTACACCACTCCACCATACGCCACTCCACTGTACGCTACTCCATTCTACGCTATTCCACTCTATGCCAGTCCACATATTTTATTTATTTATTTGAAATGTTTTATATATCGCTAGCTCGACCCGGGGGTATCAGAGCGCTTTACATGTGCACAAAAATTACAGGGAAAAGAACAGTTGTTCAATAGCAGAGGATTCAGACAGGTGAGATTCGAACAAATTAATAAACCAATGGGCAAAGAGCAATATACATGAAAAGGCAATCAAGGAAGGCTAATTATAAACAGTAACAAGAAGCGCAGGTAAAGTTCAGTGTAGAGGGAAGGGGGAGTAAAACATTCGGGCGGGATTGCGGGTGAGGAATAGTTAGAAAACAATAGGTGGGTGATAACCAAATTGGGGAAGAGGAAGTAATATAGACAGAGAGAGATTTTTGGAGGAGAAGGGTCAGGGTAGGAGATGGAGGAGAGGGGAGAGAAGGGGGATAGGGAGAGAGTGAACAGGCTGATAAATAAAAAGAGGGGGGAGAGGTGAGAGATAGGAGTGAAGTAAAGGAGAATCAGAACAGGGGAAGCAGAGTGTCAGGTCAGAGGTGAGGTTATGGACCCCAATACTTGCTGAGAAGGTGATGTTTGAGGTCTTTTTTAAAGCTGAGGTAGGAGGGGTTACATCGCAGGTCCTTGGGGAGAGAATTCCAGATGTTCGGGGCATTTCCGGAGAAGGAGCGTGATTGTGTGGATTTCTTTTTTAACAGGGGGGGGCGAGGAGGAGAGCATTAGTGCTTCTCATCGCTCTGGAGCAGCCTGCTTTTTTGAGTTTGTTAGAGAGGTACAACTGGGTGTTTTGGTGGAGAGCTTTATGCGTAATGAATGCTGTCTTGTAGGAGGATCTACCTTCAACGGGGAGCCAATTAAGGGCCTTAAGGGCTGGGGAGATATGGTCAAAACGTTTATAGTCAGTGATTAGCCTGGCCACTAGGTTGAGCACAGATCTAAGGGGGGCTAGGTGTACTTTAGGAGTTCCTGAGAGGATAGCGTTACCATAGTCAATTTTCGAGAGGACTAGTGATTGGACAATCCATTTGAAGTCGTCAGATGGAATGAAGGGTTTGATTTTCTTCAGATGGTGGAGAGTGAAGAGAGCTCCTTTAGCTGAGTTTTTTATGTGGTCGTTAAGAGTTAGGTTTTTGTCAATGGCGATACCAAGTGATTTCACTGAATTGGATAAGGAGAACGAACAGTTGAGGGCATTAAGGTCAGTGATCCAGGATTGGATGGGGAGCCGGTTCTTTTTATGACAGAAGAGGATGATTTCAGTTTTATTTGGGTTTAGTTTGAGATGATTGGAGTACAACCAGGATTGGATCTTACTCAAGGTATTCTTAAGATGAAGTACGTCAGAGTGGGATCTAATCTTATAGTAAAGTTGGGTGTCATCAGCATAGAGGTGATAATTGATTCCAGCTTGTTTCAGAATGAGGGTAAGGGGTTCCATAAAGAGGTTAAAGAGAGAGGGCGAGAGAATAGATCCCTGAGGGACACCTAGGGAGACAGGTGAAGGATTAGAGATGCAGTCATTGATTTTGATTTGTTGTGCTCTGTGTTGGAGATAAGAGGCGAACCATTTGAAGACAACGCCATTAAGGCAAAGCGAGTCTTGAGCGAGTTAAGTAGAGAAAAGTGGTTAACTGTATCAAAGGCAGCAGAGAGGTCGAGGAGAATGAGTAGGCAGGTCTCACCATTGTCATGGGAACAATGGATGTCATCAACTATATTAAGCATGGCGGTTTCGGTGCTGCAGCCTTTTCTGAAGCCGGATTGCAAGGAGTCCAGTAAATTGAAATTGTTAATGTGTTTATCCAATTGGTGCAGAGCACATTTTTCAAGGGCTTTGGAAAGAAGTGGGAGGTTAGAGATAGGGAGGAGATTGTTCAGGTCATTAGGGTCAGCAGTGAGGTTTTTAAAAATAGGAGTGATTTGACCGAGTTGGAGGGAGTCAGGGATACATCCTGTGGAAAGGGAGGTGTTGATCATAGTAGTCCAGTAAGGGGCAATGATGTGGTTAAGATCTTGGACAAAGTTGGAGGGGAGAGGGTCTTTGGTGTGTGAGGTCGGCTTTAGTTTGGCAATGATGTTAAAGACTTCGAGCTCAGTCACGGGGTGGAAATTAAGCAAGGATGCATTGTTTTTCAGCTGTAAGTTGGGAAGGCTAGAATTCAGGAGGGGTTGTAACGTGTCGGTGAGCAGAAGAATCAGGAGGTAGAGTCAACAAGGGAGGAACGTCTAAGGTAATGTCAGCAGCAAATAGGGGACTGGGTGGGAACTGAGTTAGATGGAAGGATTGATCTATTTTGGCGATTTTATCCGAGAAGAAGTTAGCAATTTCCTCACATCTGTCTATTGAAGCCGTCAGCTTTAGGGGGACTGAAGATGTTTGTTTTCGAACAATGGTAAACAGTTCTCTGGGTCTGTTTTTAGCACGATCGAGTTGAGTTTGGAAGAAGGTTGCTTTTTCATTGAAAATGTGTTTCTTATAAGTAGATCTAGCGGCTGGGAGGAGGGTGAGATGGGAGGGGGAGGGGTGTTGTCTCCATGTTCTTTCCGTCAGTCTAAGTGAGCGTCTTTCGTTATTGAGATCTGAATTGTGCCAAGATTTGGATGGAATATTTCTTTGTTTTTTTTTAGTTTGGGAGGTGCTAATTGGTCTACGACATCATTGACGGTCTTATTGAAAAGCTCAGTGAGCTCCTTGGCATTTTGGAAGAGAGGGGTGAGAAGAAGTTGAGCTTGAAGTTTAGACTCAAGTTCACTAGGGGGGATTTGATTAAGATTTCTGGTCCATTTCATGGGTTTGCAATTTTTTGTGGGTGGCAGGGGGGGGAGTGGTTGCGATCTTGAACAAAATGAGGTGATGGTCAGACCAGTCGATGGAGAGGATGTTGGAAAGGGAGGCCAAGTCATTGTTGGAAATGATGGTGTCAAGAGTGGCCCCTTTGGTATGGGTAGGAGTGTGACATATTTGAATAAGGTCATTTATCTCTAGAAGATTAATGAGGTGGCTGACTGTGGGATCATCAACTTTGTTCCAGTGGATGTTAAAATCTCCTAAGAAGAGATTTTTTGAGTTGGAAAGTGAGGATTGTGTAAGAAGGTCGGATAGTTCCTCAGCGAAGGGAAGAGGATCACCAGGAGGGTGGTAGATGTTATGTAGACAAATTGGGGAGGAACCCTGTACAGTTAGTTCGGCGCCAAGGTATTCAAATGTTACGCGGTCTGTGTTCTTTACAAGAGTGAGTTGAAGTTCGTTTTTATAGATTATAGCTAAACCACCCCCTTTTCGGTCATGTAGATCTTTCCTAATGATAGGGTAACCGGGGAGGGTGAGTAAATCAAGTGGTCATTCAGCCAGGTTTCTGTAAGGAAGGCAATGTTAATAGTTTCACTGAGGATGGTTTCTGATATTTCAGTCACATGTCGGACAGCCGAGCGGCAGTTAACAAGCATGCAGGAGAGGGGATTAGGGTTGTGTTTGGTGGGAAAGTAAGAGTGGATGGTGGTAAGTTGAGCAGGGGGTCTAGGGGAGATGGGAGAGGAGGGGATTCTGCTAGTTCCCAAAATCACTGGGAAGCTGGAATAAGGGAGGGGATGATCAGTAATCAAGGGTTTAGGTATGTAGGAGTTGCATAGGTCAATAAGGTCAGAAGAGGAGAGGTAGTTCATAGCGCGGAGAGGCATATGTGTTCGGCTGCAAAGGGGTGTGGTTCTCCAACGGTTTTGATGGGAGATGTTTAGGAAGCAAGAACAGACGGAATCAGTATGATTGAGGAAGGTCCTGGCGTTAAGGGTGTTGAAATCCTCTCTAAGTCGAGTTAGTTCCGTCTTCACGCTTGAGAGATTACGTTCAATGTTAGATAGTGTCTGAGCAATAAGATTGAGGGGAATCTCAGTTGAAAAGGAGGGGGGGTAGAGAGGGTTCCGTGTTGATTGGAGAAGAAAGTCTGATGTGTGGAGGGGGGATATGCCGGGAGGGGGAGTCAGAGGAGTGTTCAGGTTGTTGGACGTGGGAGAGGACGGGTCAATCATAGAGTCAGGCCATGTGGTAGGAGATGATAAGGGGGGGTGAGGGATGTAGGGGAAGTTACATCAGTTTGAGGGGAGAGAGTGTAGTTAAGAGACAGAGATATTGGCGCAGGGGGGTAAAGTTGTAAATTCTAGGTGAGGGGGTCGGGAAATAGTTGCATCAGTTTGAGGGGAGAGAGCAATGGAGCGGCGTGTCTGATGGAGGACCAGCCCTGCATCAAGGCATCTGGGGGTGGAGGAGTTGTTTCACGTCCAGCTCGGTGGGCTTGATCCTGGTGAGGAGCGGCGAGGCAGGTGAGGTGAAGGCGCGTCGGGTCCTTGGAGATCTTCTCAGAAGGTAAGCCACGTTGCAATGGCAGGCCGATGTTAAGGGAGTTAGTTGTTTGTAGATTGGAGGCGGATGACTGGGTAAACAGAGGGATATCTACCGAATTGGTAACCTAACCCGGGAGCTCCAGGGGAGAGCTCCTACTCGGTGGCCATCTTGCCAGATGCCATATGCCAGTCCAATCTAGAATACTCTACTGTATGATATTTCAATGAATGCCACTCCACTGTATGCTACTCTACTCTATCCAACTCCAGGGTATGTCACTCCACTCTACGCCATTCCATTCTATACTATTCCATTGGATACCACTCCACTGAATGCTTTTACACTCTACACCACTCAAGTGCATGCCAATCCAGTATCCACCACTTCATCATATGCCAATGCACTGCATGCTATTCCACTATACATGATTGCATTCTATTCCACTCCACTATAAGCCACTTCAGTCTACATTACTCCACTGTACAACCCTCCACTGTACGCTACTCCACTATGCGCTATTCCACTCTAAGCCACTCCACTCTACGACACTCCAGTGTATGTTATTCCACTGAATGCTGCTGCACTCTATACCACTCTAGAATACTGCACTGTATGTTATTTCTATGCTCCAATATACTCTCCTCCACTCTACTACACTTTCTGCCACTCTACGAAACTCTACTCCACTCTATGCCCATACATTCCATTGTCCAAATGTGTTCTCGTCAATGCCTGTAAACTCTATTGTACAACACTCTACACCACTCTACAACAGTTTCCAGCACTGTACGACACAGCATTCCACTCACTGTATGAGATGCCACTCCAGTTTATGACAGTTTACTCGACTCTCTGCTATGCCACTTCAATGTACGCCATTCCACTCTGCACTAATCCACTATAACCTACTCCACTCTACCACATCCTACTGTACATCACTCCACTCTAGGCTATTCCACTCTATGCCACTCAACTCTTCTACAACCCACTGTATGGTATTTTACTGTGCGCTATTCCATTGTATGCTACTCCACTGTACGGTGATCCACTCTAAGCCACTATAGTGTACCCCACTCTACTCGAAGCAGCTCCACTGTACAACACTCTCCTTCACTCTATATAACTCCACTCCGTAAAAGCCTACTACACTTTATGGCTCTATGACACTCTACTCTACTCTATCCCATACACTCCACTGTCCAACTCTATACTCCACTCTATGCCCATACATTCCATTGTACAACACTCTAATTCCACCATACAACGCTTTTCTATACTCTACGACAAAGCACTCCACTGAACTGTACGAGACCACATTCCAATGTATACAGTTTACTACATATGCTATGCCAATGCACTACACTCCTTGCCACTCTATTCTACTGCAAGCTAATGCATGCTATCATACTTTATTCCACACTATGTAACACCAATCCACTCAACTCTATTCCACTGTACAAGACTTTACCTCACTCTTTGCTACTGTGCAACAATTCACTCTACACAGATCCATTGTTTGATATACTACTGTACTCTTTTCACCTCTAACCTACAATACTCAATTACACTGTACGCCACACTCTGACACTTTACACCATTCTCTACCCCACACTCAACTGTACAATGCTGTACTGTACTGTTTGCCACTGTAAAACACTCTACTCCACTTTATACTGCTCTACGATACGCTAGTCCACTATACAAAACTGACGGCAACTCTTTTTATGCTACTGCACCCACTTTATTCCACTCTACTTTATGACACTTTACTCCACTCTACTCCACTGTGTGCCACTCCACTCAATGCTATTGTACTCTATAACACTTGCTAATCCACTCTATCACTCTGTACAATACTGTACTGCACTGTACACAACTCCACGAAACTCTTACTAGACTGCATGTGACTCTCATCTACTGTCATCTGCAATACTTTCCAATGCTGTACGACAAACCACTACACTCTGTTGTACAATAAGGTGCACACTTTACTTGTGTGTATACTATGCCACTCCACTCTACTGTACTCCATGTCACTACAGTCTATGGCATGCCACTCCACTCTGTGACCCTTTACTGCATTCCAGTGTACTATACTCCTCTCTACTAATTTTGCTCCACTCTGTGCCATTGTAACATACTCCACTCTATGCTGCTCCACTGTCTGACACTCTACTCCACTCTATGCCCATAAACTCTACGCCACTGTATTACAATGTATGACACTCTACGACATGCTACTCCACTCCTGTCTATGATACGTCACTCCACTATATGACACAGCACTCAAATCTACACCACTCTCCTCCACTGTACTCTACGACATTCCACTTGAAGATACTCCACTCTATGACACTCTACTTTCCTCTACTCCACTCTAAAATACTCTCCTCCACTCTGTGACAGCCTACAACACCCTACAGTATTGTACAACACACCAGTTCGCTGTACAACTCACCGCTCCACTCTACGATACTTGACTCCACTATATGAGACACCATGCCACTATACTACATAACACTTTATTACACTGTAGGCTACCTCACTCCACTCTACTCCAGTATATTCCACTCTACAGTACTCCACTCTATGACAATAGAATTGACAACACCCTCCTCTCCTCCACTGTACTGTATGACACTCCACATAAAAACACTTTCCTCAACAACACTAGACTCTATGATTCAAAACACTTTTTTTTTTTAAACATTAAAATTCAATGAAGAGAATAGAGTTAAAGCTTAGTTATATTTAGGAAAGCTTTTTTCCCTATTATTAAGAAGTTTTGTATAGCGCTCAGTTACACCATTGGGGTTTCCCGGCACTATACAAACCAAACTTAAACTACACAAATTTTAGAAATTCAAAAGTTAAAAGCTATATCTTTTATTTACAATTTATCCACCACCTTCAAATTATAATAGGTAGCACACCTTGATACACACTCTTTTCAGCTCGCTAACCAGACAACACTAACTATGACTTATTACTCTACCAACGACTGACCTGAACCACCCTCTTTGAGTGACTTCTTGGACACTCTGGTGCTGACCCAAAGGTCCCCCTCCTTGGCAAGCTCTCTAGGAGAAGTGAGCTTGCTGTTAAATAGAAATGTTGCAAATATGTAAAGGAAATACTGAACATGTGCTCTCTTAAAATCAGATCATTCAGCCCATTGAAATCACACACTTTAGTGCTCCTCACACAACCTCTCAGTGCCTTACTGGAGCAATCAAGGAAATCCACTCAAGAATGGTTTGGCAGCCCCTAAATATAATGCAGTACATCTCCGAGGTGAGCCCAAACTTTATGTCAAGAATGGCTTTCCTAGGGGCATACCACTTATGATCCGCTAACTCTAGTGTTAGCAGGGTTGCCCACTCCACTGTAGGTATGTGCTTCCAGAGACTCACCTCCAGTCCTCTTCTGGGACCCTGTGCATCCTCAGGGCTACTTCATAGGCTGAAAACCTTTTCAACAATTGCATCCAGCACCACATATCAAGGCACAGGTCTTAGGGAATGGCGACCCTCTAGTTCTCCATTGGACACTGTGTTGCTGAAACCATTACTAATGGTTCCTGTACATTGCTTGTCTTTAAGGTGCAGCTCCTTGAGACTCACTTCATGAGCCAACAAGATTTTGTGTCTCCTCAAAGGCTTTTTCAGACTTCTTTTCCTCTACCAGCCTCTCCACCAGGCTCAATCTCCTTTCCTCCTTTTCTCCTCCTTTGGAGCCTTTAGTTTCAATTTGGCTAGTGCAGCTTGAGCCACCTCTCAGCCTTCCTGTCCTCCAGTTTCTCAGGGGACAGGTTGCAGAAAGGCACACTGCTCCTATTCCTGGAGGGGAACTTCACTCATGTAAGCAAGTTTTCCATCTTCTCCTTGGCCGGCCCTCTCCTTCCTCCTCCTCTAAGTCTACCTCCTTCTGCTCAGGGTTATTCTCTTTCTGCTCCTCTAGGGTTGCTTGCATCCTCCTGACTTCTTCAAAGGTTGAGAGCGCTATCTAAATGTCTACCTTGGTAGCCTTCATTCCCATATTCAGTCCTGTCTCTCCGTGCGTATCAAAGCGCTAGCTGCTCGTATCTGATCACCAAGACCGGGGCAAGGTCAAACATTAAGGCCAAAAATGATGGAGCACGGTTTGGATGCACGAGGTGGATTGGGACCGGTTTCGGCTTTCCTTCGGATGAAATTTCGAAGAAACATTACTGAGAAGGTAGAGTTCAGTGGGGCAAGGCCGGCGGTGCCACTCATGACATTTTTTATAATATCATTGATAACATTACTGATGACATCTGAAATTCCATCAATGAGATCAATGACCAATGAAAGTGTGCAAGTCATATGTAGTTACCTCAGTTATCTATAAATGATGAATTTCAGTGGTTTTGAGTTTTAAATGATAAATACATATTTCACATTGGTGGTCGCCATTGTCTAGTTATAGTTAGGTCACAGCATAATATGAGTGTTATTGTTTCTCTAATAACTTTGCAAACGAAAGATTAAATTGTGTGTGATAATGAGAATGTTGTATGGAACAAACAGTGGGTGTGTGTAGTTCCCACAGGTGCTGTTACTGAAGAAGAGTGGAATGAGGGGATTAACCTGGACTTGGTCCTCATGGAGTGTTGTGAGGAGTTGAATGGTCAATGACCTGGGAAGAGATTATTAAGCCAATAGTTATGAGCCTATTTCAAGTTGAAAGATGAGATGTCGGTGTGTAATGGATTATTTCTCAGGGTCAGTAGGTCTGTTGCTTGCAGGAGTATTATTGGTGACCTGGGTAGAAGTGGAGCCAACAATGTGAGGAATGAAATAGCAGTGACAAAAAATAGGTGTCATGTGGACTACTCCCATGGTGTGTGGAGAATGCTAAAGGAACCTTGGGATGAGTTATCCCTTGACGGTTTGGGACAGTTAAAAAGAGATTAGGGAACTCCCTATTTCTTTGAAGCTATGGATCTCTTTTCAAGATGGCCCAAGGTCTCAGGTGTCAAAGGTATCTCCTACACTTCTGTGATAACTTTGTTGCAAGGTTTGTTTCCTAAAGAAGGGTTTGCCCGCTCAATTCTGATAAACAAATGGACACAGCTTTGCTCAAAAGAAGTTGAACGTTTCTTTATGAATGCGATATTTCACATAAGAAATGCATGCTTTCCCAACCCAAAACCAATGGAACAGTATAACGCCTCAATAGAACCATTAAAGAAGGTGTCCAACTTGCCAGAGTTAATAATATTGAATGGAAGCTACACCCTCCAGGAAGGTCTCTTTGCTTACAGGTCTCCCCATTCCATTGCTGGCATTTTATTTTTAGTTATTCCATGGAAGGGAATGATATTGTTAGCTACTACCATGATGGATGAGTTGAAACAAAGGGAGCTACCTGGACAGCACTTTTTGAAAGATGCTAGGAAGAAGTACTTTGACTCAATAAAATGTGTGAAGCATGTAAAGTTGGGTTACCAGTAAGAATGAGCGCCCCTGATTGTACTGACAAATAATATAAATGAACAAGTTACTTACCTTTGGTAACTCCATATGTGGTAGAGAGTCGATCTAGCCACAGATTCCTTACCTTAGGCAAAGTACATTGCTGCTAGATGGTACATTGCTTTAACAGCCCACCTCAAGCGTTACCTTCGGTAGCTCCTTATGTTGTAGAGAGTCTATCTGGCTGCAGATCCCTTACCTTAGGCAAGCTACATTGTTGCTAGAAGTACAATTACTATTACAGCCCACCTCAAGCATTGCCTCTTTATTCACGTTTTAATGTGTCTAAGATTCCAAATGCTCTTATCACTAGTTTTAACAGCATTATAGAACAACTTGATCACCTTCCTAGGAAGAGTAATTGTAAAAGAGACTTCAAACAGCATAATTCTCACCTTGTGAATTTCCTTAGGTTCCAGACTGGTCAGGAAACTTTAATGCAATTCATGCAATTCCTTCATGCATTGGTAGATGACATCATGCAGCTCCACATCAACTCCATCCTACCTCGGATGTGATATTGGGGCCCGTATATGTGCGCCACCTCCCTGCACTGACTTAAGGACTTGACTTTCATGGCTTCCCATCCAGATCCGGAGCTAGCAGTCCTGCCTCTTGACAGACTTTTTTCTCTCAGGAAAATCTCTCAATTTTCTCAAGTGTGCAGATATAAGCCATAAAACAATAGGCCTCAAGCCATGTCATGACTGTCGCTGACAAATATTGTAATGAACACCAAAAATGTTTGCCTCTGGTGCCTTAGCACCTCATGCTACTCGGAGTCACATTCTTGCTGTGCAAAGATGAATTGTAAGTGACCGCGAGGCAAAGTTAGCCATCTCCAAATTCCGTCGGAAGAAGCGGTCCCTGTTGAGGGTATTGGCGCAATCTAATTCCCGAGACCACTTGCACATGTGTTCAGGTCAGTCAAAGAGATCCCACAAAAAGTACAAGAAGTCAAAACAAGGGTCTCCTTCATTCCGCCACATGCACCATTTGGAGTCGTGCAATGCCTGGGTACCTCTAGACCACTGAGTCATTCCACGGAACTGACTCCAGCAGTGTTCCCGCATCCACTTCCCCGCGAGTTGACTGCAACTGTGAACAAACTGTATAAGTTCTAAGAGGCTGTGGAGAAAATCTTTGGTACCCCACTGGTTCCCCCTAGAACCGTTCAGGCCCCAAGGACCTGAGGTGGCTGCATGTTGGGACCACGTCAGTAGATCCGTCCCTGAATACACCACTCGACCTTTGTCCAAGTTCTGCCCCTTCCTCGAGCATGGTGTCCCCAGCTCCAGCCTTAGTGCAATATCGGACACTGCTTTCGGCACCATGATGTATACCACCGACTCGAGCATCAACGCAACTAGTGCCTTAACCAACGCAGGACACGGATTTGGTAGTTCTGTCAGATTCTTAAGCTATGCCACTACCCTGTAGACCACTGCAGTACGCACAATCTAACCAAGCCATATCTAACCAATATGATGATTATGGTGGTGGCTAGAGGGACGATGTAAATGAGAAAAGAAACCTATTTGAAGACGTGGAAACCTCACCAAACCCACTATGGGTACGGAAGACTGCCTAATGATCCATGGTAATCAGGAGGGTGACAGAGGTCCTAGATTTTAACCTACCCTAGATCTCAACATACCAATATAAAAGATCAAACCAATGTTCTCACTGATGTTTAACCCTGGGCGTAGTGGGAGTAGCGGGGCTACGCGGAGGTTCACGGAGTTGCGAACAAACTCCGTGGAACTCCGCTACGCTATGCCACCAGCCTCCACCCCCCCTATATTAACAATTAATTCTACACTACTTAAAAGTAAATTAAAACCACTTACCTGTACTATGGCATCCCTGGGCTGCCCTCCTCCTCTTCCTCACTGTCTGGATAATCCTTGAGAAAACTGCGCATGTGCGTGCACCCACGCATTTTTTGCGAGAAATGCGCATGTGTGGGCGCGCGCGCATGCGCAGTTTTCTCAAGGATTATCCAGACGGCAAGGAAGAGGAGGAGGGCTTTCCGGGAACGCCGCAGTACAGATAAGTGGTTTTATTTTACTTTAAGTAATGTAGAATTACTTGTTAATATAGGGGGGTAGGGTGGAGGAGGGAGCTGGCCAAATCCGCTCTGCTGCGGAGTGTGCAGAGATTTGCCTTCTCTGCGTTCTCCGCAGAAAGCGGAGGAGAAAAATCTCTGCACACTCCCCTGGCGGAGCGGAGGTCTCAACCCGGGCTTACTGATGTTCTGAACCCAGCTCAAACCAATCAAGAACCCCTATTGCCCTTTGATGAAGCCCTCATTGACATCCGGGTCAAAACTTGGATCTTACTCCCCAGTGAATAGGCAAGTGGCAAGACGTCACAGGCCTGCTCACAGGGATCCAGATTTCCTACTTCACCACCACACCCTGAAGAGCTGAGCAATGCAGGCCTCCACCATCTGCCAAAACCCCAGTGTCTTCCCTACAATACCGCCTGACGAGAATCTAGAAGAATTGAAAAGTTCACAAAACTAATGTTTTCCAGTGGCAGTCTTGCCAGTAGCTATGTCAATACGTCATGCCTCCTGAGTAGGTACTTGTACACATTGTGGGCCAGGGGGGGTGGACATATTTCCAGCTACCCCAGAAGACATGAGACCAATCCTCCAGGTCTTCTTTCTGAGAGCCAAGATGTTGTGAAGTACACAATATCTTCAGGCTCGAACACTACTTACTTCCTGGGTAGTGCATTCAGAACCAGTATTGTGGTGCCACTCGTGGATTAGATTCACAGGGTTTTCCTCAGATGTACAACAGTCCACAATAGACATGCCCTTTGATGGCGTTAGACTGCTTTGAGAGAGGACTAACTTAGCCCTGGAGAGATTTAAAGAGAACAAGGTCACCGCCCAATCATCGACCTAGTTCAGCCTCAGCAGTTCCCCCCACAACAGCGTTTCTTTCAAGGCTTCGGTAGCTGGAGGTTGGGAATACCAGTCTTCCTATACCTTGACGACTGGCTTCTGAAGGCGGGCCTGCCTCAAGCAGTCGTAGGCCACCTCCAAATGACGGCTGACCTACTGATATCATTGGGGTTTCCATCAATGTGCAAAAGTCACATCTGACTTCTATACAATGGCATTCTTTCATTGGACCTATCCTGGATACAGTGCTCTTTCAAGCTATCTCTCCACCTCAGGAAGTTGAGGACATTCAGGTTATAACCCCAATGTTTAACCTTAACCTAGATCTCAGTGAGAGCAGCTCTGAGACATCTGGGGATCATGGCCTCCTGCATCCTGCTGGTGAACCAGGCCAAGTGGCACATACAGGCTCTGCAATGTGATCAATCTGAAGTGCCAGTGGGCTTTGATCTAAGGGGCCTTCATCCACGTGTTGAACGAGACTGCAAAAAATCTGCAAAGGTGGCTGCTTAACTGCAAATAAACCAGTGCAGATCCCTCTCCCTACCCCACTCAGAGTTGCTCTCATGATAGAAGCAGTGTTGCTTTACTGGGGGGGTTACCTGAGAGAGGTGGAGATAAGTGGACTATGGTCTCTGGCAGAAGCTCACCTCCACATCAACCTACTGGAACTGTGAGCGGTTTGCTTGTCACTGCATTCAGGACAAGGAGACCTTGCGTCTCTGGAAGTAGCTGAATGCTTAGGGGATCTCCCTGACTGCACATCAATGGCAGAATCTTTAAATGTCAGGGTGGATGAACTCAGCTGATGCTGCTTAGCAGATCATAATTGACAGCTACATTTGGAGTTGGCACGGAGCATCTTCCAACAATGGGGAGAACCCTGGCTTGATTTATTCACCACCCTAGAAAACGCGCAGTGCCCAGAGTTTATTGTATTGGAGTTCCAAGACAGACCTCCCAATGACCTTCGATCTTCCTCCCGAAGAAGTTGGTGTCATATTGACAGCCAAGCATCCATCTGCTAGGCTTAAGGGCAAGACTGGCACTGGAAAACATCAGTTTTGCAATTGTTTTTGGATTCTCGTTCAGATGGGATTCGAAGAGAAGGCATTGGGGTTTTGACAGCTGGTAGATGTCTGCACTACTAAGTTCTCTGTGGTGTGGTGCTGAAGGAGGATATCCAGGTCCCCGGGAGCAGACCTGTGTTGTCTACCCACTTGCATGTTAATGGGGGGGTAAGATCCCAGTTTTGCCCAGGTGCCTACCAGGAGATTAAATGGCACCTGGCCAAATTAAAGGGCAATGCAGATTCTTGATTGGTCTTAGAGGGGTTCAGAAACTAATTGAGAACATTTATGCTGACCTCTTGCATGGGATGGTTGAGATCTAGGACCTCTGTCAACCTCCTGATTGTTGTGGTGAATAAAGCACAGTCTTTTGTAGCCATGGCGGGGTCTGTAGAGGATAACCCAATATCTAGTGAGGTATCCAGACCACTAGCATCCTGAAGATCTTCAAATTAGGTTCCTTCCATATATATGTCATCCCCATATCCACCAGCATCAAAATCATATTGGTTAAATATATCTGGGTAGGATTGTGTCTAGTGATCTCCCATCTGCTGTACACTGGGAAAGGTTTGTTGAATGGTGCTCTTCCTGAAACATACAACCCCTGATTGTGCAGTTAGTGGATGTTCCCCTGCTCTATTTGTCACTAGCCCAGCAAGGCATTACTGTGGAAGCAATTAAAGGTTATCTCTCAGCCTCTTCTGCCTTTTTATGTTTACCTGACCAGCCGTCACTCTTCAAGTCAACTGTTGGGATGCTTTTTTTGAAAGGTCTGGTCCATATGTTCCTGCCAACTCCATTTCTTATGCTGCAGTAAAACCTTAATTTGGTACTCACCTACTAGATGTGCACTCCTTTGAAATTCATGCACAATTGCTCTCTTCACTTTCTTACATCAAGACAGCATTCCTCATCACCATAGCATTGGCCAGGTGAGTGAGCGAACTCCAGGAATTTCTGTGGTACCCCCATATACATCTTACTTCCCGTACAAATTATTCCTCTGTACGAAAGTGGCTTTTCTGTCCAAAGGTAGTCATGCCCTTCTACAGAGGCAATCCATCACCTTGCTGGCTTTCTATGCACCGCAAACACAAGGAGATGATGGACAGAGCGCTGAAACATTTCAGACACTCACCCCCAGTCACAGATCTGGGTTGAATCCATCATCGTTCTTTAGCTCACTCTGCCATCTAAGTTCAGACCCAGCTATATGCAAATCAGTCTTGACCCTGTGCCTCATGGGAATAGTCCAGACCGAGCAGCCA
Source organism: Calotriton arnoldi (assembly GCA_963921515.1). Taxonomy (NCBI): domain Eukaryota; kingdom Metazoa; phylum Chordata; class Amphibia; order Caudata; family Salamandridae; genus Calotriton; species Calotriton arnoldi. Next base: position 16,530 of record CAWUFW010018929.1, on the reverse strand, counting down.
AGCCAGGTCTTCCCTGAACCGGAAACAAGCTTCCTGGGACCGGTTTCGGGGTAACACACCTCATCAGCCAGGCTAGCTTGAATCCAGTAGCAAAATGAGCAAGTGACCCACGTCTGGGCATACCCTGCCAACTTAGGGCGAACAAAGCAAACACAAGGAGATGATGGACGGAGCGCTGAAAGTTTCAGACACTAACCCCCAGTCACAGATCTGGATTGAATCCATCATCGTTCTTTAGCTCACTTCGCCACCTCAGTTCAGACCCAGCTATATGCAAATGAGTCTTGACCCTGTGCCTAATGGGAACAGTCCAAACCGAACTGCCAAGCCAGGTCTTCCCTGAACCGGTAACAAGCATCCTTGGACCTGTTTCGAGGTAACACCCCCTCATCAGCCAGGCTAGCTTGAATGCAGTGGTAAAGTGAGCAAGGGACCCACGTCTGGGCATACCCTGCCAACTTACGGTGAGCAAAGCAAACACAAGGAGATTATGGACGGAGCGCTGAAACGTTTTTGACACTCACCCCTAGTCACAGATCCGGGTTGAATCCATCATCGTTCTTTAGCTCACTTCGCCACCTCAGTTCAGACCCAGCTATATGCAAATCAGTCTAGACCCTGTGCTTCATGGGACCAGTCCAGACCGAACTGCCAAGCCAGGTCTTCCCTGAACCAGTAACAAGCATCCAGGGACCTGTTTTGGGGTAACACCCTCATCAGCCAGGTTAGCTTGAATCCAGTAGCAAAGTGAGCAAGGGACCCATGTCTAGGCATACCCTGCTATATTCGAGCGAACAAAGCAAACACAAGGAGATGATGGATGGAGCGCAGAGACGTTTCAGACACTCACACCCAGTCACAGATCTGGGTTGAATCCATCATCGTTCTTTAGCTCACTTCACCACCTCAGTTCAGACCCAGCTATATGCAAATCAGTCTTGACCAAGTGCCTCATGAGAACAGTCCAGACCAAACTGCCAAGCCAGGTCTTCCCTGAACCGCTAACAAGCATCCTGGGACCTGTTTCAGGGTGACACCCTCATCAGCCAGGTTAGCTTGAATCCAGTGGCAAAGTGAGCAAGGGACCCGCGTCTGGGCATACCCTGCCAAATCAGGGCGAACAAAGCAAACACAAGGAGATGATGGACGGAGCGCTGAAACATTTCAGACACTCATCCCCAGACACAGATCTGAGTTGAATCCATCATGGGTCTTTAGCTCACTTTGCCACCTTAGTTCTGACCCAGTTATATGCAAATCAGTCTTGACCCTGTACCTCATGGGAACAGTCCAGAATGAACTGCCAAGCCAGGTCTTCCCTGAACCGGAAACAAGCATCCTGGGAACGGTTTCAGGGTAACACCCTTCATCAGCCAGGCTAGCTTGAATCCAGTGGCAAAGTGAGCAAGGGACCCACATCTGGACATACCCTGCCAACTTAGGGTGAACAAAGCAAACACAAGGAGATGATTGACAGAGGGCTGAAACATTTCAGACACTCACCCCCAGTCACAGATCAGGGTTGAATCCATCATCGTTCTTTAGTTCACTTCACCACCTGAGTTCAGACCCAGCTATATGCAAACCAGTCTTGACCCTGTGCCTCATAGGAACAGTGCAGACCGAACTGCCAAGCCAGGTCTTCCCTGAAGTGGTATCAAGCATCCTGGGACCTGTTTCGGGGTAACACCCTCATCAGCCCGGCTAGCTTGAGTCCAGTGGCAAAGTGAGCAAGGGACCCACGTCTGGGCATACGCTACCAAATTAGGGTGAACAAAGTAAACACAAGGAGATGATGGACAGAGCGCTGAGACGTTTCAGACACTAACTCCCAGTCGCAGATCTGGGTTGAATCAATCATAGTTCTTTAGCTCACTTCGCCGCTGCAGTTCAGACCCAGCTGTATGCAAATCAGTCTTGACCCTATGCCTCGTGGGAACAGTCCAGATCGAACTGCCAAGCTAGGTCTTCCCTGAACCAGTAAGAAGCATCCTGGGATCTGTTTTGCGGTAACACCCTCATCAGCCAAGCTAGCTTGACTCCAGTGGCAAAGTGAGCAAGGGACCCACTTCTGGGAATACCCTGCCAAATTAGGACGAACAAAGCAAACACAAGGAGATGATTGACGGAGCGCTGAAACATTTCAGACACTCACCCCCAGTCACAGAGCTGGTTTGAATCCATCATGGTTCTTTAGCTCACTTCGGCACCTCAGTTCTGACCCAGCTATATGCAAATCAATCTTGACCCTGTGCCTCATGGGAACAGTCCCAAACGAACTGCCAAGCCAGGTCTTCACTGAAACGGAAACAAGCATTCTGGGAACGGTTTTGGGATAACACCCCTCATCAGCCAGGCTAGCTTTAATCCATTGGCAAAGTGAGCAAGGGACCCACATCTGGGCATACCCTGCCAACTTAGGGCAAACAAAGCAAACACAAAGAGAAGATTGACGGAGCGCTGAAACATTTCAGACACTCACCCCAGTCACAGATCTGGGTTAAATCCATCATGTTTCTTTAGGTCACTTCACCACCTCAGTTCAGACCCAGCTATATGCAAATCAGTCTTGACGCTGTGCCTCATGAGAACAGTCCAGACCGAACTGCCAAGACAGGTCTTCCCTGAACCGGTAACAAGCATTCTGGAACTGGTTTTGGAGTAACACCCCTCATCAGCCAGGCTAGCTTGAATGCAGTGGCAAAGTGAGCAAGGGACCCAAGTCTGGGCATACCCTGCCAACTTAGGGGGAGCAAAGCAAACCCACAGAGTTGATGGACGGAGCGCTGAAACTTTTCAGACACTCCCCCCCAGTCACAGATCTCGGTTGAATCCATCATCGTTCTTTAACTCACTTCGCCACCTCAGAGCTGACCCAGCTATATGCAAATCAGTCTTGACCCTGTGCCTCACGGGAACAGTCCAGCCGGAACTGCCAAGCCAGGTCTTCCCTGAACCGGAAACAAGCATCCTGGGACCAGTTTTGGGGTAACACCTCTTAACAGTCAGGCTAGCTTGAATCCAGCGGCAAAGTGAGCAAAGAACCCACGTCTAGGCATACCCTGCCAACTTAGGGCGAACAAAGCAAACACAAGGAGTTGATGGACGGAGCGCTGAAACGTTTCAGACACTCAACCCCGGTGATAGATCCGGGTTGAATCCATCATCGTTCCTTAGCTCACTTTGCCACCTCAGTTCAGACCCAGCTGTATGCAAATCAGTCTTGACCCTGTGCCTCATGGGAACAGTCCAGTCCGAACTGCCAAGCCAGGTCTTCCCTGAACCAGTAACAAGCATCCTGGGACCTGTTTCGGGGTAACACCCTCATCAGCCAGGCTAGCTTGAATCCAGTGGCAAAGTGAGCAAGGGACCCACGTCTGGGCATACCCTGCTAAATTTGAGCGAACAAAGCAAACACGAGGAGTTGATGGATGGAGCGCTGAGACGTTTCAGACACTGACCCCCAGTCACAGATCTGTGTTGAATCCATCATCGTTCTTTAGTTCACTTCACCACCTCAGTTCAGACACAGCTATATGCAAATCAGTCTTGACCCTGTGCCTCATGAGAACAGTCCAGACCAAACTGCCAAGCCAGGTCTTCCCTGAACCGGTATCAAGCAACCTGGGACAAGTTTTGGGGTAACACCCCTCATCAGCCAGACTGGCTTGAATCCAGTGGCAAAGTGAGCAAGGGACCCACGTCTGGGCATACACTACCAAATTAGGGCGAACAAAGCAAACACAAGGAGATGATGGACAGAGCGCTGAGACGTTTCAGACACTAACTCCCAGTCACAGATCAGGGTTGAATCAATCATCGTTCTTTAGCTCACTTCGCCACTTCAGTTCAGACCCAGCTATATGCAAATCAGTCTTGACCCTGTGCCTCGTGGGAACTGTCCAGACCAACCTGCCAAGCTAGGTCTTCCCTGAACCGGTCTCAAGCATCCTGGGATCTGTTTCGGAGTAACACCCTCATCAGCCAAGCTAGCTTGAGTCCAGTGGCAAAGTGAGCAAGGGACCCACTTCTGGGCATACCCTGCCAAATTAGGGCGATCAAAGCAAACACAAGGAGAAGATTGACGGAGCGCAGAAACATTTCAGACACTCACCCCCAGTCACAGATCCGAGTTGAATCCATCATCATTCTTTAGTTCACTTCACCACCTCAGTTCAGACTCAGCTATATGCAAATCAGTCTTGACCCTGTGCCTCATGAGAACAGTCCAGACCAAACTGCCAAGCCAGGTCTTCCCTGAACCGGTATCAAGCAACCTGGGACAAGTTTTGGGGTAACACCCCTCATCAGCCAGACTGGCTTGAATCCAGTGGCAAAGTGAGCAAGGGACCCACGTCTGGGTATACACTACCAAATTAGGGCGAACAAAGCAAACACAAGGAGATGATGGACAGAGCGCTGAGACGTTTCAGACACTAACTCCCAGTCACAGATCAGGGTTGAATCAATCATCGTTCTTTGGCTCACTTCGCCACCTCAGTTCAGACCCAGCTATATGCAAATCAGTCTTGACCCTGTGCCTCATGGGAACAGTCCAGACCGAACTGCCAAGCCAGGTCTACCCTGAACCGGTAACAAGCATCCTGGGACCTGTTTCGGTGTAACACCCTCGTCAGCCAGGCTAGCTTGAATCCAGTGGTAAAGTGAGCAAGGGACCCACGTCTGGGCATACCCTGCTAAATTCGAGCGAACAAAGCAAACACAAGGAGATGATGGATGAAGCGTTGAGACGTTTCAGACACTGACCCCCAGTCACAGATCTGGGTTGAATCTATCATCGTTCTTTAGTTCACTTCACCACCTCAGTTCAGACCCAGCTATATGCAAATCAGTCTTGACCCTGTGCTTCATGGGAACAGTCCAGGCTTCCCTGAATCGGTAACAAGCATCTTAGGACCTGTTTCGGGGTAACACCCTCATCAGCCAAGCCAGCTTGAATCCAGTGGCAAAGTGAGCAAGGGACCCACGTCTGGACAAACCCTGCAAAATTCGAGCGAACAAAGGAAACACAAGCAGATGATGGATGGAGCGCTGAGACGTTTCAGACACTCTCCTCCAATCACAGATCTGGGTTGAATCCATCATCATTCTTTAGCTCACTTCACCACCTCAGTTCAGACCCAGCTATATGCAAATCAGTCTTGACCCTGTGCCTCATGGGAACAGTCCAGACCGAACTGACAAGCCAGGTCTTCTCTGAACCCGTAACAAGCATCCTGGGACCTGTTTCGGGGTACCACCCTCATCAGCCAGGTTAGCTTGAATCCAGTGGCAAAGTGAGCAAGGGACCCATGTCTGGGCATATCCTGCCAAATTAGGGTGAACAAAGCAAACACAAGGAGATGATGGACGGAGAGCTGAAACATTTCAGGCACTCATCCCCAGTCACAGATCTGGGTTGAATCCATCATGGGTCTTTAGCTCACTTTGCCACCTCAGTTCTGACCCAGCTATATGCAAATCAGTCTTGACCCTGTACCTCATGGGTACAGTCCAGAACGAACTGCCAAGCCAGGTCTGCCCTGAACTGGAAACAAGCATCCTGGGAACTGTTTCGTGGTAACACCCTTCATCAGCCAGGCTAGCCTTAATCCAGTGGCAAAGTGAGCAAGGGACCCACATCTCGGCATACCCTGCCAACTTAGGGCAAACAAAGCAAACACAAGGAGATGATTGACGGAGGGCTGAAACATTTCAGACACTCACCCCCAGTCACAGATCTTGGTTGAATCCATCAGAGTTATTTAGCTCACTTCGCCACCTCAGTTCAAACCCAGCTATTTGCAAATCAGTCTTGACCCTGTACCTCATGAGAACAGTCCAGTCCGTACTGCCAAGCCAGGTTTTCCCTGAACACTTAACAAGCATCCTGGGACCGGTTTTGGGGGTAATACCTCTCATCAGCCAGGCTAGCTTGAATCCAGAGGCAAAGTGAGCAAGGGACCCACGCCTGGGCATACCCTTCTACCTTAGGGTGAGCAAAGCAAACACATGGAGATGATGGACGGAGCACTGAAACTTTTTAGACACTCACCCCCAGTCACAGATCTTGGTTGAATCAATCATCGTTCTTTAGCTCACTTCGCCACCTCAGTTCTGACCCAGCTATATGCATTTCAGTCATGACCCTGTGCCTCATGGGAACAGTCCAGACCGAACTGCCAAGCCAGGTCTTCCCTGAACCGGTAACAAGCATCCTTGGACCTGTTTCGAGGTAACACCCCCTCATCAGCCAGGCTAGCTTGAATGCAGTGGTAAAGTGAGCAAGGGACCCACGTCTGGGCATACCCTGCCAACTTACGGTGAGCAAAGCAAACACAAGGAGATTATGGACGGAGCGCTGAAACGTTTTAGACACTCACCCCTAGTCACAGATCCGGGTTGAATCCATCATCGTTCTTTAGCTCACTTCGCCACCTCAGTTCAGACCCAGCTATATGCAAATCAGTCTAGACCCTGTGCTTCATGAGAACAGTCCAGACCGAACTGCCAAGCCAGGTCTTCCCTGAACCTGTAACAAGCATCCTGGGATCGGTTTTGGGGGGAACACCTCTCATCAGCCAGGCTAGCTTGAATCCAGTGGCAAAGTGAGCAAGGGACCCACGTCTGGGCATACCCTGCCAACTTAGGGCGAGCAAAGCAAACACACGGAGATGATGGACGGAGCGCTGAAACGTTTTAGACACTCACCCCTAGTCACAGATCCGGGTTGAATCCATCATCGTTCTTTAGCTCACTTCGCCACCTCAGTTCAGACCCAGCTATATGCAAATAAGTCTTGACCCTGTGCCTCAAGGAACTGTCCAGACCGAACTGCCAAGCCAGGTCTACCCTGAACCAGTAACAAGCATCCAGGGACCTGTTTTGGGGTAACACCCTCATCAGCCAGGTTAGCTTGAATCCAGTAGCAAAGTGAGCAAGGGACCCATGTCTGGGCATACCCTGCTATATTCGAGCGAACAAAGCATACACAAGGAGATGATGGATGGAGCGCTGAGATGTTTCAGACACTCACACCCAGTCACAGATCTGGGTTGAATCCATCATCGTTCTTTAGCTCACTTCACCACCTCAGTTCAGACCCAGCTATATGCAAATCAGTCTTGACCAAGTGCCTCATGAGAACAGTCCAGACCAAACTGCCAAGCCAGGTCTTCTCTGAACCGCTAACAAGCATCCTGGGACCTGTTTCAGGGTGACACCCTCATCAGCCAGGTTAGCTTGAATCCAGTGGCAAAGTGAGCAAGGGACCCGCGTCTGGGCATACCCTGCAAAATCAGGGCGAACAAAGCAAACACAAGGAGATGATGGACGGAGCGCTGAAACATTTCAGACACTCATCCCCAGTCACAGATTTGGGTTGAATCCATCATGGGTCTTTAGCTCACTTTGCCACCTTAGTTCTGACCCAGTTATATGCAAATCAGTCTTGACCCTGTACCTCATGGGAACAGTCCAGAATGAACTGCCAAGCCAGGTCTTCCCTGAACCGGAAACAAGCATCCTGGGAACGGTTTCAGGGTAACACCCTTCATCAGCCAGGCTAGCTTGAATCCAGTGGCAAAGTGAGCAAGGGACCCACATCTGGACATACCCTGCCAACTTAGGGTGAACAAAGCAAACACAAGGAGATGATTGACAGAGGGCTGAAACATTTCAGACACTCACCCCCAGTCACAGATCAGGGTTGAATCCATCATCGTTCTTTAGTTCACTTCACCACCTCAGTTCAGACCCAGCTATATGCAAATCAGTCTTGACCCTGTGCCTCATAGGAACAGTCCAGACCGAACTGCCAAGCCAGGTCTTCCCTGAACTGGTATCAAGCATCCTGGGGCCTGTTTCGGGGTAACACCCTCATCAGCCCGGCTAGCTTGAGTCCAGTGGCAAAGTGAGCAAGGGACCCACGTCTGGGCATACGCTACCAAATTAGGGTGAACAAAGTAAACACAAGGAGATGATGGACAGAGCGCTGAGACGTTTCAGACACTAACTCCCAGTCGCAGATCTGGGTTGAATCAATCATAGTTCTTTAGCTCACTTCGCCCCTGCATTTCAGACCCAGCTGTATGCAAATCAGTCTTGACCCTATGCCTCGTGAGAACAGTCCAGATCGAACTACCAAGCTAGGTCTTCCCTGAACCAGTAAGAAGCATCCTGGGATCTGTTTTGCGGTAACACCCTCATCAGCCAAGCTAGCTTGACTCCAGAGGCAAAGTGAGCAAGGGACCCACTTCTGGGAATACCCTGCCAAATTAGGACGAACAAAGCAAACACAAGGAGATGATTGACGGAGCGCTGAAACATTTCAGACACTCACCCCCAGTCACAGAGCTGGGTTGAATCCATCATGGTTCTTTAGCTCACTTCGCCACCTCAGTTCTGACCCAGCTATATGCAAATCAATGTTGACCCTGTGCCTCATGGGAACAGTCCCAAACGAACTGCCAAGCCAGGTCTTCACTGAAATGGAAACAAGCATTCTGGGAACGGTTTTGGGATAACACCCCTCATCAGCCAGGCTAGCTTTAATCCATTGGCAAAGTGAGCAAGGGACCCACATCTGGGCATACCCTGCCAACTTAGGGCAAACAAAGCAAACACAAAGAGAAGATTGACGGAGCGCTGAAACATTTCAGACACTCACCCCAGTCACAGATCTGGGTTAAATCCATCATGTTTCTTTAGGTCACTTCACCACCTCAGTTCAGACCCAGCTATATGCAAATCAGTCTTGACCCTGTGCCTCATGAGAACAGTCCAGACCGAACTGCCAAGACAGGTCTTCCCTGAACCGGTAACAAGCATTCTGGAACTGGTTTTGGAGTAACACCCCTCATCAGCCAGGCTAGCTTGAATGCAGTGGCAAAGTGAGCAAGGGACCCAAGTCTGGGCATACCCTGCCAACTTAGGGGAGCAAAGCAAACCCACAGAGTTGATGGACGGAGCGCTGAAACTTTTCAGACACTCCCCCCCAGTCACAGATCTCGGTTGAATCCATCATCGTTCTTTAACTCACTTCGCCACCTCAGAGCTGACCCAGCTATATGCAAATCAGTCTTGACCCTGTGCCTCACGGGAACAGTCCAGCCGGAACTGCCAAGCCAGGTCTTCCCTGAACCGGAAACAAGCATCCTGGGACCAGTTTTGGGGTAACACCTCTTAACAGTCAGGCTAGCTTGAATCCAGCGGCAAAGTGAGCAAAGAACCCACGTCTAGGCATACCCTGCCAACTTAGGGTGAACAAAGCAAACACAAGGAGTTGATGGATGGAGCGCTGAAACGTTTCAGACACTCAACCCCGGTGATAGATCCGGGTTGAATCCATCATCGTTCCTTAGCTCACTTTGCCACCTCATTTCAGACCCAGCTGTATGCAAATCAGTCTTGACCCTGTGCCTCATGGGAACAGTCCAGTCCGAACTGCCAAGCCAGGTCTTCCCTGAACCAGTAACAAGCATCCTGGGACCTGTTTCGGGGTAACACCCTCATCAGCCAGGCTAGCTTGAATCCAGTGGCAAAGTGAGCAAGGGACCCACGTCTGGGCATACCCTGCTAAATTTGAGCGAACAAAGCAAACACAAGGAGTTGATGGATGGAGCGCTGAGACGTTTCAGACACTGACCCCCAGTCACAGATCTGTGTTGAATCCATCATCGTTCTTTAGTTCACTTCACCACCTCAGTTCAGACCCAGCTATATGCAAATCAGTCTTGACCCTGTGCCTCATGAGAACAGTCCAGACCAAACTGCCAAGCCAGGTCTTCCCTGAACCGGTATCAAGCAACCTGGGACAAGTTTTGGGGTAACACCCCTCATCAGCCAGACTGGCTTGAATCCAGTGGCAAAGTGAGCAAGGGACCCACGTCTGGGCATACACTACCAAATTAGGGCGAACAAAGCAAACACAAGGAGATGATGGACAGAGCGCTGAGACGTTTCAGACACTAACTCCCAGTCACAGATCAGGGTTGAATCAATCATCGTTCTTTAGCTCACTTCGCCACTTCAGTTCAGACCCAGCTATATGCAAATCAGTCTTGACCCTGTGCCTCGTGGGAACTGTCCAGACCAACCTGCCAAGCTAGGTCTTCCCTGAACCGGTCTCAAGCATACTGGGACCTGTTTCGGGGTACCACCCTCATCAGCCAGGTTAGCTTGAATCCAGTGGCAAAGTGAGCAAGGGACCCACGTCTGGGCATATCCTGCCAAATTAGGGCGAACAAAGCAAACACAAGGAGATGATGGATGGAGCGTTGAGACGTTTCAGACACTGACCCCCAGTCACAGATCTGTGTTGAATCTATCATCGTTCTTTAGTTCACTTCACCACCTCAGTTCAGACCCAGCTATATGCAAATCAGTCTTGACCCTTGGCTTCATGGGAACAGTCCAGGCTTCCCTGAATCGGTAACAAGCATCTTAGGACCTGTTTCGGGGTAACACCCTCATCAGCCAAGCCCGCTTGAATCCAGTGGCAAAGTGAGCAAGGGACCCACGTCTGGGCAAACCCTGCAAAATTCGAGCGAACAAAGGAAACACAAGCAGATGATGGATGGAGCGCTGAGACGTTTCAGACACTCTCCCCCAATCACAGATCTGGGTTGAATCCATCATCATTCTTTAGCTCACTTCACCACCTCAGTTCAGACCCAGCTATATGCAAATCAGTCTTGACCCTGTGCCTCATGGGAACAGTCCAGACCGAACTGCCAAGCCAGGTCTTCCCTGAATCAGTCACAAGCATCCTGGGACCTGTTTCGTGGTAACACCCTCATCAGCCAGGCTAGCTTGAATCCAGTGGCAAAGTGAGCAAGGGACCCACGTCTGGGCATACCCTGCTAAATTCGAGCGAACAAAGCAAACACAAGGAGATGATGGATGGAGCGCTGAGACGTTTCAGACACTGACCCCCAGTCACAGATCTGGGTTGAATCCATCATCGTTCTTTAGTTCACTTCACCACCTCAGTTCAGACCCAGCTATATGCAAATCAGTCTTGACCCTGTGCCTCATGAGAACACTCCAGACCAAACTGCCAAGCCAGGTCTTCCCTGAACCTGTAACAAACATCCTGGGATCGGTTTTGGGGGGAACACCTCTAATCAGCCAGGCTAGCTTGAATCCTGTGGCAAAGTGAGCAAGGGACCTAGGTCTGGGCATACCCTGCCAACTTAGGGGGAGCAAAGCAAACCCACAGAGTTGATGGACGGATCGCTGAAACTTTTCAGACACTCACCCCCAGTTACAGATCTGGGTTGAATCCATCATCGTTCTTTAACTCACTTCGTCACCTCAGTTCTGACCCAGCTATATGCAAATCAGTCTTGACCCTGTGCCTCACGGGAACAGTCCAGCCGGAACTGCCAAGCCAGGTCTCCCCTGAGCCGGAAACAAACATCCTGGTACGAGTTTTGGGGTAACACCCCTTATCAGACAGGCTAGCTTGAATCTAGTGGCAAAGTGAGCAAGGGACCCACGTCTGGGCATACACTACCAAATTAGGGCGAACAAAGCAAACACAAGTAGATGATGGACAGAGCGCTGAGACGTTTCAGACACTCACCCCAGTCACAGATCTGGGTTGAATCCATCATCGTTCTTTAACTCACTTCGTGACCTCAGTTCTGACCCAGCTATATGCAAATCAGTCTTGACCCTGTGCCTCATGGGAACAGTCCCAAACGAACTGCCAAGCCAGGTCTTCCCTGAAACGGAAACAAGCATTCTGGGAACGGTTTCGGGGTAACACCCCTAATAAGCCAGGCTAGCTTTAATCCAGTGGCAAAGTTAGCAAGGGACCCACATCTGGGCATACCCTGCCAACTTAGGGCAAACAAAGCAAACACAAGGAGATGATTGACGGAGCTCTGAAACATTTCAGACCCTCACCCCAGTCACAGATCTGGGTTAAATCCATTATGGTTCTTTAGGTCACTTCGCCACCTCAGTTCAAACCCAGCTATATGCACATCAGTCTTGACTCTGTGCCTCATGAGAACAGTCCAAACCGAACTGCCAAGCCAGGTCTTCCCTGAACGGGTAACAAGCATCCTGGGACTGGTTTTGGGGTAACACCCCTCATCAGCCAGTCTAGCTTGAATCCAGTGGCAAATTGAGCAAGGGACCCACGTCTGGGCCTGCCCTGCCAACTTAGGGGGAGCAAAGCAAACCCACAGAGTTGATGGACGGAGCGCTGAAACCTTTGAGACACTCACCCCCAGTCACAGATCTGGGTTGAATCCAGCATCGTTCTTTAACTCATATCGCCACCTCAGTTCTGACCCAGCTATATGCAAATCAGTCTTGACCCTGTGCCTCACGGAAACAGTCCAGCCTGAACTGCCAAGCCAGGTCTTCCCTGAACCGGAAACAAGCATCCTGGGACCTGTTTTGGGGTAACACCCTCATCTGCCAGGCTAGCTTGAATCCAGTGTAAAAGTGAGCAAGGGACCTACGTCTGGGCATACCCTGCCAACTTAGGGCGAACAAAGCAAACACAAAGAGATGATGGACGGAGCGCTGAAACGTTTCAGACACTCACCCCCAGTCACAGATCCGGGTTGAATCCATCATCGTTCCTTAGCTCACTTCGCCACCTCAGTTCAGACCCAGCTATATGCAAATCAGTCTTGACCCTGTGCCTCATAGGAACAGTCCAGACCGAACTGCCAAGCCAGGTCTTCCCTAAACCGGTAACAAGCATCCTGGGACCTGTTTTGGGGTAACACCCTCATCAGACAGGCTAGCTTGAATCCAGTGGCAAAGTGAGCAAGGGACCCACGTCTGGGCATAAGTTGCTAAATTCGAGTGAACAAAGCAAACACAAGGAGGTGATGGATGGAGCGCTGAGAAGTTTCAGACACTGACCCCCAGTCACAGATCTGTGTTGAATCCATCATCGTTCTTTAGTTCACTTCACCACCTCAGTTCAGACCCATCTATATGCAAATCAGTCTTGACCCTGTGCCTCATGAGAACAGTCCAGACCGAACTGTCAACCCAGGTCTTCCCTTAACCTGTAACAAGCATCCTGGGATTGGTTTTGGGGGTAACACCTCTCATCAGCCAGGCTAGCTTGAAACCAGTGGCAAAGTGAGCAAGGGACCCACGTCTAGGCATACCGTGCCAACTTAGGGCGAGCAAAGCAAACCCACAGAGATGATGGACGGAGCACTGAAACTTTGCAGACACTCACCCCCTCTCACAGAACTGGGTTGAATCCATCATCTTTCTTTATCTCACGACGCCACCTCAGTTCAGACCCAGCTATATGCAAATCAGTCTTGACCTTGTGTCTCATGAGAACAGTCCAAACCAAAGTGTCAAGCCAGGTCTTCCCGGAACCGGTAACAAGCATCCTGGGACAGGTGTTTGGGTGACACCCCTCATCAGCCAGGCTAGCTTGAATCCAGTGGCAAAGTGAGCAAGGGACCCACGTCTGGGCATACGCTACCAAATTAGGGCGAGCAAAGCAAACACAAGGACATGATGGACGAAGTGCTGCAACTTTTCAGACACTCACCCCCAGTCACAGATCTGGGTTGAATCCATATTGGTTCTTTAGCTCACTTCGCCACTTCAGTTCAGACCCAGCTATATGCAGATCAGTCTTGACCCTGTGCCTCTTAGGAACAGTCCAGACCGAACTGCCAAGCCAGGTCTTCCCTGAACTGTTATCAAGCATCCTGGGAACTGTTTCGGGGTAACACCCTCATCAGCCAGGCTAGCTTGAATCCAGTGGCAAAGTGAGCAAGGGACCCACGTCTGGGCATACACTACCAAATTAGGGCGGACAAAGCAAACACAAGGAGATGATGGACAGAGCGCTGAGACGTTTGAGACTCTAACTCCCTGTCACAGATCTGGATTGAATCAATCATTGTTCTTTAGCGCACTTCGCCACTTCAGTTCAGACCCAGCTATATGCAAATCAGTCTTGACCCTGTGACTCGTGCGAACAGTCCAGACCGAACTGCCAAGCTAGGTCTTCCCTGAACCGGTAACAAGCATACTGGGACCTGTTTCAGGGTAACACCCTCATCAGCGAAGCTAGCTTGAGTCCAGTGGCAAAGTGAGCAAGGGACCCACTTCTGGGCATACCCTGCCAATTTAGGGCGAACAAAGCAAACACAAGGAGATGATTGACGGGGCGCTGAAACATTTCAGACACTCACCCCCAGTCACAGAGATGGGTTGAATCCATCATGGCTCTATAGCTCCCTTCGCCACCTCAGTTCTGACCCAGCTATATGCAAATCAGGCTTGACCCTGTCCCTCATGGGAACAGTCGAGGACGAACTGCCAAGGCAGGTCTTCCCTGAACCGAAAACAAGCATCCTGGGATCTCTTTCGGGGTAACACCCTCATCAGTCAGGCTATCTTGAGTCCAGTTGCAAAGTGAGCAAGGGACCCACTTCTGGGCATACCCTGCCAAATTAGGGCGAACAAAGCAAACACAAGGAGATTTTTGACGGAGTGCTGAAACATTTCAGACACTCACCCCCAGTCACAGAACTGGGTTGAATCAATCATTGTTCTTCAGCGCACTTTGCCACTTCAGTTCAGACCCAGCTATATGCAAATTAGTCTTGACCCTGTGCCTCGTGCGAACAGTCCAGACCGAACTGCCAAGATAGGTCTTCTCTGAACCGGTAACAAGCATCCTGGGATCTCTTTCGGGGTAACACCCTCATCAGCCAGGCTAGCTTGAGTCCAGTGGCAAAGTGAGCAAGGGACCCACTTCTGGGCATACCCTGCCAAATTAGGGCGAACAAAGCAAACACAAGGAGATTTTTGACGAAGCGCTGAAACATTTCAGACACTCACCCCCAGTCACAGAACTGGGTTGAATCCATCATGGTTCTTTAGTTCACTTTGCCACCTCAGTTCAGACCCAGCTATCTGCAAATCTGTCTTGACCCTGTGCCTCATGAGAACAGTCCAGACCGAACTGCCAAGTCACGTCTTCCCTGAACCGGTAAGAAGCATCCTGGGACTAGTTTTGGGGTAACACCCCACATCAGGCAGGCTAGCTTGAATCCAGTGGCAAATTGAGCAATGGACCCACGTCTGGGCCTACCCTGCCAACTTAGGGGGACTAAAGCAAACCCACAGAGTTGATGTACGGAGCGCTGAAACCTTTCAGACACTCACCCCCAGTCACAGATCTGGGTTGAATCCATCATCTTTCTTTATCTCACAACGCCACCTCAGTTCAGACCCAGCTGTATGCAAATCAGTCTTGACCTTGTGTCTCATGATAACAGTCCAGACCAAACTGTCAAGCCAGGTCTTCCTGGAACCGGTAACAAGCATCCTGGGACAGGTTTTGGGCTTACACCCCTCATCAGCCAGGCTAGCTTGAACCCAGTGGCAAAGTGAGCAAGGGACCCACGCATGGGCATACCCTGCCAACTTAGAGTGAGCAAAGCAAACACACGGAGATGATGGACAGAGCACTGAAACTTTTCAGACACTCACCCCCAGTCACAGATCTTGGTTGAATCCATCAGGGTTATTTAGCTCACTTTGCCACCTCTGTTCAGACCCAGCTATATGCAAATCAGTCTTGACCCTGTGCCTCATGAGAACAGTCCAGACCGAACTGCCAAGCCAGGTCTTCCCTGAACCGGAAACAAGCAACCTGGGGCCTGTTTCGGAGTAACACCCTTCATCAGCCAGGCTAGTTTGAATCCAGTGGCAAAGTGAGATAGGGACCCATGTCTGGGCATACCCTGCCAACTTAGGGCGAACAAAGCAAACACAAGGAGATGATGGACGGAGTGCTGAAACTTTTCAGACACTCACCCCCAGACATAGATCTGGGTTGAATCCATCATCTTTCTTTATTTCAATACCCCACCTCAGTTCAGACCCAGCTATATGCAAATCAGTCTTGACCTTGTGTCTGATGAGAACAGTCCAGACCAAACTGTCAAGCCAGGTCTTCCCTGAACCGGTAAGAAGCATCCTGGGACAGGTTTTGTGGTAACAGCCCTCATCAGCCAGGCTAGCTTGAATCCAGTGGCAAAGTGAGCAAGGGACCCACGTCTTGGCATACCATGCCAACTTAGAGCGAGCAAAGCAAACACAAGGAGATGATGGACAGAGTGCTGCAACTTTTCAGACTCTCACCCCCAGTCACAGATCTGGGTTTAATCCATCATGGTTCTTTAGCTCACTTCGTCACCTCAGTTCAGACCCAGCTATATGCAATCAGTCTTGACCCTGTGCCTCATAGGAACAGTCCAGACCGAACTGTCATCCCAGGCCTTACCTGAACTGGTATCAAGCATCCTGGGACCTGTTTTGTAGGAGAGTAGGATCTGCTTCACATGGGTACCCCCACTTTTTGCTGATGCTTCACTGTTTTTCGACTTTAGTCTGGCTGGGGCCCTGCTAATCAGAACCCCAGCCTAGCTGCTTCCTCTCTAAAATGGTTTCCAGGTACCTTAGGTACATCTTTCTGGAGTGCCCTTATAAGTCCCTAGTATATAGTATACTATG